>OLKM01002429.1:0-51671 GCA_900291075.1 Melanogrammus aeglefinus
AAAAAGGAGGGGAGGGGGAGAAATCTCTCTCTCTCTCCTGGAGAGCCAAAAGAGCAGTGGGCGGGGGACACCACATGCACTCCTTGTGTGTGTACATACATAAAGTACATCGTGTGGGTGGTGAGCCTGTGATGGTGACACCTGTCTGGGACTTCGATGGTAGATGCGGTAGAGGTGGGTCAAAGCACTATGGACACAATGCGGTGGAACGGGTGTCTGGGCTTGGGCTCCTGCTGGGTGTGGGGGGGGGGGGGGGGGGGGGAAAATCGCCAATGGGTTAAAACAATGTGCAGATTTCCGTATGCTGTTGCACTGTAAACCCATTCGCACATTCAGAGACTGCTGCTCACTCTCCCTTTAGCAATCGGACGGGGAAAAGGTCATGAGGGACGGTAGAGGTGTTGAGCCCAGAGCGGTGGAAGAGGACGAAGAGGATTCTCTTTTAGAACACGATGGAATCTGTGGCCCAGTGGACCGCAACTGGAACCGGATGACCTCATCTGATCTGACCCAATCTAGTCCAGTCTTACACAAACAAATCTAATCAACCAATAACTACACTATATCTAACCTTACCTTGACCTCATCTGACCTATCCTAACCTAATGAAACCGAATAGAATCTAACCAAATTCATCCTGGTCTAATATAAATAAACTAAACATAATTTAATTTAATCTCACCTAAATCGGATGTTACCTAAATCTAATGAGTTCTATTAAATCACATGTATCTGTAATCATTTTAATCGAATCGAATGTGATCTAAAATAACCATCTCATCTGCACTGACTGCCTACAGAGTGGTTCTTGTTAATGCTGGATAAAAAGAGTGAACACAGCTTTACTTTAAATCAGTAGATGTATTGATCTGACTGGAATACAAAAAAGATTCCAAGCTTTACTATAAATCAGTGTGTCGTCGTATCGCTCTGGGAGGAACACACACAGGAAGCATAAGCCGGCCGATCGGCGATGACTCCGCCTTCCACTGGAACAGACGAGGCATCAGACAACACACAGGGCAGCAGGAGATGAGAGGGTCGTTGTTAAAGAGTTGCAACTATCAAAGGTCAGAGGAGGACAGAGGGGTCAGGGGGGGGTCCACTCACACGGTCCAGGTCCTCCTCCTTCTCGGAGCCCAGGTCGTCCGCAGCCTCGTCCTCCAGGAAGGGGTTGGTGGACTTCAGGGGGCTGTCGGCCTTCTTCTGCTTTCCAGACCAACAGGGGGATTGTCAGAATGACAAGCCTCAACCAGTAAAGGTTAAACGGACTGCATTTATACAGCGCTATTCAAACCAGAGGCCACTGAAAGTGCAATATTGCCTCACATTCACCCTTTCATGCACAATATCACACACTGACGGTGGTGTCAACCACACAGGGCGGCAGCCAGCTCGTCGGGAACAGTTAGGGTGAGGTGCCTCGCTCAGGGACACCTCGACACTCTCGGATATCACACTAGCAACCTCCCGGTTACCAGCCAACCCGCTCTACCTTCTGAGCCACATGCTACATGCCGTGGGATGAGCATGGCTCAATTTTAACCATTGGACTCGATTGCAAGATGCAAGGTAATGGTGTGGCCGCTAACATCGGACCCCCTGTAACGACGTGACTTAAGAACATGAGGAGGCAGAGATGTGGAGGACGGGGGGCCCTCTGTTGAAGCCAGGGTTTCAGCGCACAGAGCTGAGCTAAGCCTTCCTTAATATTAACCCACCTTGACCTTTAGACTTTTAGGTATATACATTTTGTATCTTGAGTGTGAGCGGCTGCGTGTGCATGTGTTTTCTTACCCCTGGGACGTCGGTCAGGGTGCATCCGGTGAAGCGCTTGGCCAGCAGGCCCTCAAAGTTGGTGGTCCTCTGGATGGCGAAGAGCAGTAGCTTCACCTCGATCTCTTTAGCCCGCGTCCGCATCACTTTGGCCAGCTCCACCCTGAGGGATACACACACACACACACACACACACACACACACACACACACACACACACACACACACACACACACACACACACACACACACACACACACACACACACACACACACACACACTTTCCAAATGCCCCATCTTTGATGCATAAGGTACATCTTATCTCTACCAAGTTAGCCGCAGGTCACTAACGAGCATCATGCACGTAACACTATTTCTATTTCCGTTGTGATTAAGTGAGAGAACGATGGCGAGAGCAAGAGCGAGAGTCCACCTGGTGATGTGGCAGAACTCCACGGCGATGCGCTCCGTCATGCACCACTCCTCGGGGAACATGTGGCCGTACTTCTCCTCATAGTCCACCAGCTGCCGCTTGAGCCAGGCGTATCGCCGGTCGATCTTGTCCAGCCATGCCACCTGCACCCCCACCCCATTGGAGAGGGGAGAGAGACAGGGAAAGACTCTAATGGAGCTGTAGCAGGTCAGCAGGCTGGCTGATAGAGGAAGGCTGAAGGGGATTTATAATGTCTATGTAACGGAGCATATGGACCATCCAAGTCCATATGGACTTGGATGGCACATGACATGTTATTTATATATATCACATACAAGATTCCTACTATTCAACCTTCTAAGTAGGAATCATTTAGCTAATTATAGTTGGATCTTGGAAAATGTTTTCCAATAACAAAAGTTCATCTAGACATGTCCCTCACGGAGACGACTTTAACGAAGTGTTACTGTTAGATCTCCGGTTCCTTCCATGCTTCCCTAACTGAGCTCTAAAGACCATCTATTCTGTTATCTGAGGGCCTGCCCGTCGCCCCGATCCAGCTCACATCCCCCCGATCTGCCCCGTACTCACGTCCTGGTTCTCCTGGAAGAGCACCAGGTACTCTGAGAGGTGGTTGCCGGGAATGAACTTCTTGATGATCTCCTGTCGAATGGCGGGGGTCCAGCACGTTAGCCACCAGACAGGCGTCCCTCCAGCACATTACTGGGGACCCCCACTTCTCTGTCCAGAGGGAGAGAAACACAGTAGACGGCGGGTTTTAGATCACCAGCTCTGCTGGGCTGATACTGGAAGTATCAGCATGAAATAAAAAGATGTGTGATGTGTTGGCAGATGGCAGTTTTTGGCAAAAGGCAGATCAGTTTGTTTACCTTTGACCCTTGGGAGGGGAAAGCCTCTTCAAAATCAGCCAGGATTTGTGTTCCCAGCTCACTCTGTGCTGCCTTCACTCTCTGAACAGAACAGGAACAGAATGATTAGACACACTGGTGTCCTTCCCAGGAAGCCATCCTTCGCGGCAAAAGTGCCAATTAGGATGTGCTGGTATATGATGTGCTGGTATATGATGTGCTGGTATATGATGTGCTGGTCTGGGAAGTGCTTGTCTACGATGTGCTGGTCTAGGATGTAATGGTCTAGGATGTGCTGGTCTAGGATGTAATGGTCTAGGATGTGCTGGTCTAGGATGTGCTGGTCTAAGGTTTGCTGGTCTATGATGTGCTGGTTTGTGATGTGCTGGTCTCGTGATGTGCTGGTCTATGATGTGCTGGTCTAGGATGTTTTGGTCTGTTCTGGTCTCTGATGTGCTGGTCTATGATGTGCTGGTCTATGATGTTCTGGTCTCTGATGTGCTGGTCTCTGATGTGCTGGTCTATGATGTTTTGGTCTCTGATGTGCTGGTCTATGATGTGCTGGTCTATGATGTTTTGGTCTCTGATGTGCTGGTCTATGATGTGCTGGTCTATGATGTTCTGGTCTATGATGTTTTGGTCTCTGATGTGCTGGTCTATGATGTGCTGGTCTATTAAGTTCATCCAGTGCACGCAAAGAATAAGGCCACCACTCAACTCAACACAACCACTACAGGAGTTATTATATTTGTGCCCCCTTTTGTGTGCATGCATGCATGTGCGTGTCTATGATGATGCCCACAGCACTGGCTGGTAGAGACAGGGAGTTCTTTATGTGAAGCGAGGCCTCTTTGTCTATTTCCTGGTGTGCCAGTCCTGGGCCGGGGGCCCGGTGTGTGGATCCAGACGGCTGGGCGGCCCCCCCAGATCAGCCAGGGCCAGCGGGAACCCCACTAGAGTAAACACGCGGGCGGGGGAGCCCCTGTGAGCTCTGGCAGATGATGTGGTGTCCGATCTGCTCCTCGGCCTTGGCAGAGACCTCTGGCCTGTCCCTCTCTCTGCCTCTCTCTGGGTGAGGGCTCTCAAGGCCTGCGTCGGGTTCATTATCTCGTTAGTGCTGTGTGTGGTGGTATGAAACGTTGAGGAGACCTGCTTATTATCCAGCGCTAAATGTATTGTGTCTAATACCCAGTCTAGTGTGACTAATACACATGCTAATATCTAGGCCGGTGTGGTTAACGTACACGCTAAATGTCTTCTCCCTCTGCGGACTCGGCTGATGGTTGCTCATTAACTCTCTCAGCACTTGTCCTGCACAGACGCATCTGCACTCCCACTCCAGGCTCATCACTGTGTGGATCGCTGTACGTTACTGTGGGTGTGGATCGCGACTGTAGCTGCTTATCTCACTGTAAGTGACTCGGTCTGCGTGCGTCCATGTGTATCTCGCTCTAAGTGACTGTGTGTGTGCGTGTATGTGTGTGTGTGTGTCTGTGTATCTCACTCTAAGTAACTCAGTGTGTGTGTGTGTGTGTGTGTGTGTGTGTGTGTGTGTGTGTGTGTGTGTGTGTGTGTGTGTGTGTGTGTGTGTGTGTGTGTGTGTGTGTGTGTGTGTGTGTGTTCTCTGATTCACTCCTCCCCCCTCACACATCATAACTCCATCCGTTCTGGTTTATACCGGGTGGGGACAGTGAGCCTGATCGCAAAACGGGCCCGACGGGCTCCTGACTGATTACTTATTGATTGGGAGAGGGAAGAAATAACGATCACAAACAACACTGACGAAACGGTCCGAGTCTTCGAAAAGTGTGGTCAACCAAAGGCGTGTATTTGATCCGTTGTCGGGCCACATTGATAGCGAAAATATTCTCAGGTTTATTCCTTCCTCAGTGGAAAACGTAACTCACTGCTGTAATTTATTCTGGTAGATACTGATGCAACGCGCCAAGTACAAACTGCAATCTACGACAATCCTCTGGACACATTCTTAGTACTCACATAAACTCAAATTGATAAGTTTACATCACTTTAGTGGGCTCCCTGAAGGGAACCCAGTCTAGACCATTCCTTCCGTTCACGTATTTGTATGCATGCAGGCGCTTATGTGTGCGTGTGTCTCTCTATGTGTGTGCCGCTCTCTGTGCTTGTGTGTGCGTGTGTGTGTGTAAAGAGGAAGCAAGTTCAAATATAAACAGGAAGCAATTTTCTAAATAACTCTTGATTCCCTGCCATATAATAGGTTTGGGAGCGGACCACCTGAAGAGGAGCCTATTATATAATTTGTGAAACCGCATTTTGTGAAAGCATCATACTTCAGGAGGAACCTCTGTTGCCCACCAACAGGCTGCTTGCACGAAGACAGCAAACTAAAATATTCCACCTTTTATAGCGTGTAGATTGAATTAGTTTCGCCAACCTTAGGCATTGAGCTCAATCAAACAACTGTGTGTATATGTGTATGTGAGTTATGGTGTGTGTATTATGGTGTTCGTATGGGGGTTATTTATGGTGAGTATTTTGATGTGTGTGTGTGTGCGTGTGTGTGTGTGTGTCTTTTCAAGCACCAACCTCTCAGACAGCTGTCTGATCTGGGGTATTCCCATGTACTTGTGGAAGTGTTCGAGCACGTTGACCACTCCTTGCAGAAGGTTGGCCACCTCGCCGTACTGCCGCTTCCTGGTCATCGCCCTGGACACACACACACACACAAACACACACACACACGTATTACAGAGCACGGTGCTAGGTCCACATTGATTGCAGAGCAAATCCCCAGCCTTGTATACTAAATGGCTGCCTCTTCTAATTTCCAAAAAGGGATCGTGAATATGAGAGGGGAACCTGTCTACGCCTGTTTACACGCTCAAAATAATAACACTTATAGGGCTTGAAGAAAACAAATTTAACAAATGTAAATATTTGAGCATTCACGGGCGTGCGTGTCATTTTTGAAGTTGAACTGGCGTCCCACTGTGATGTTGTTCCCCCATGACCATAATAGCAGATAGGTATCTGCTATTATATATACCATATACCACCATAAATATATATATTTAGGTCATTGTATGTGCATGTGTGCGGGTGTCTGTTTGTGTGTGTGTGCGCGCACTCTAAGGAGTCCACGCCCCCGGCCAGCATGTGCAGGTGGTTGAGCGTGGTGATGGAGGTGGTGAGGTGACGCTTGGCGTGGTCCAGCTGTTTGATGTCCCTGGTAATCTCCTTGACCTAACACACACACACACACACACGCAAACACACACACAATGGGCCATAGGACGCATTGTTAGGAGAGAGAGAGAGAACAATGTAAACAGACACACAACAAAAATAGAGCAGAGAGCAGAAAAAGACACACCCGTTTGTTGGTGAGATAATGAGTTAAACATGCCAGTTGAGGGTGTGCCTGCTACTGTTCGCTAGGATCACTCAACCAAAACGGCCTTCATGGGACCACCCCCCGCCACAAACACACGCTTAAGCACTCAAGTACACAAATGCAATCACACACACAAGTTCACTGTAAACCTGCATCGTTTGGGACTTCCTTCAACCATCACAGACATGTCATTACTTGGGCGCTGGCATGGGCACAAACAATGACCCAAACACACACACACACACACACACACACACACACACACACACACACACACACACACACACCTACATCCACTCAAGAGATGAAGGCTGTCCGCTATTGGAAATATTTCACAAGGGTTTTTAAGAGCCCAACCAAATGTGTGCGTTCACCATTTGTTCAGACTTCTCTGCCTTGTCCTTGATGTCTTTGATTTTGCCAAATAGTTGCTGGATGGCATTCTGGGCCTCCTCCAGAGCCTAAGAGAGAGACAGAGACAGAGAGAGACAAGAAAGACAGAGACAGAGAGAGACAAGAAAGACAGAGGCAGAGAGAGACAAGAAAGACAGAGGCAGAGAGAGAGAGAGAGAGAGAGAAAGAGAGAGGCAGGCAGGCAGGCAGGCAGGCAGGCAGGCAGGCAGGCAGGCAGGCAGGCAGGCAGGCAGGCAGGCAGGCAGGGAGAGAGAGAGAGAGAGAGAGAGAGAGAGAGAGAGAGAGAGAGAGAGAGAGAGAGAGAGAGAGAGAGAGAGAGAGAGAGAGACAGACACACACACACACAGGAACAGATGGGAGGAGAACAGCCAAGTGTTAGATGTACAAATTAGATTACCTATACTGATACCACACCACAGTGCATAGGTACATGTATTTTATACAGGTCATTGCTGTGAAGTTGCCATCAATATACATTTGTATTATATCAGTTTGATTTTAACTATTGAGACGATACAATTAAAGATAATTTCAGATGAAATGGAAAAACATGTTATCCATGCCCTCAGCTCCAACTGCACAACAGACTTAAAGGCTGATTATGGTCCCACGTCACGCAACGCAAGGACCCAGCAGACGCATTGACAAAGTCATGAACCTGTTTTGGTTCTGCGTCGGGTTTTAGTGAGCGGACCAATCACAGCCATTGCTGCTGCGTCACCTCGACGGAGGGTTAAAGGTCCTATGGCATGCTACTTTATGGATGCTTTAATACAGATATTAGTAGGCCCTAAACACAGTATTTGAAGACGTTCCCGAATTCAGCCGTGGTGCAGAATTACAGCCACTACAAGCCAGTCGCACATTGAGCTTTCCCCAAATGCACCGTTTTGGTGTCTGTAGCTTTAATGTAAATGGGAAGGAGAGAGGCGGGTCAAGGAGGAGGGTGGGGGTGTGAGAGGTCGCATTTTGTGACCAAAATGTGAGTTTGTGCGACTGAATTTTATTTTTTTACTGGTCACAAATGTGCGACCAGTAAATTTTCCTTTTTTTCTTTTTACACGTTAAACGGGTAAGGGGCGCGTCAACGAATACAGATTCTGTAGCAGGCCAATGAGTGTGAGAAGGAAAGGGAATGGCTACTGTTAGTGGCTAATGTGTGGAAGGGGAGGGTCCTAGAGGTTAAATATCAAGCGTGCGTAAAAGTTTCTGTGAGCAAACTATTGACTCATTCTTCCAACCTTCGCCTAGTGTGCCAGTGCCAGAGTCCTGCACGGGTCTTATTTTGCAAACTGGCACCCGCCCGTACCCACAATACTCAATACTCAATTGTCATTTCCCTTCAGTACGTCTGGGTTTGCGTTGTATTCCTGGATTTTCTCTGTCCAAAATGTGTGCGTCCAATCAGCGAACAGAGGGAATGGCTGAGAACAATGACGTTAAAGTCAGCTCTCGTTGACGGACATCTTCACGCACAGTGTTTGGTCTGTTTAGAGCAGTGGTCGCCAACCCGTCGATCGCGATCGACCTGTCGATCTTTGGGACTTTCCCAGTAGATCCCGAGAAAAAAAATTAAAATAAAAAATTCACCAAATTCCTGCATGTTCGTGAACGTTATATTAGTATGAGCGTCTTGCTCTTTCACCAGGACCCGGACTCGCCGTCTCCGCTGCTTCTTCGAATCTGTTTGGTGTGTGTGTGTGTGTGTGTGTGTGTGTGGTGCGCGGTGCGCGTGGCCTGGCTTGTGTGTAAAAACACTGGCTCCGGTCTCCCTCACAAGCAGTTTTGTGTGTGGAGCCAGGGTGCGTTTGGATTACGCAGTTTTATTCAAACAATTCATAGTAACGCACCGCATTTAACGTTCAGTAACGATAACGGCGTTGTAACGACGGAAACAGTAATTAGTTAGATTACCCCGTTATTTTAAACGGCGTTATTCCAACACTGTAGGTAGCCCTACCTAGCAGTGACGGACTGGGACCAAAAAACGGCCCGGGCATTTGCGCATTATAACCGCCCGCGGGTGTAATTGTTGACGGGGGGGGGAGGAAGGGGGATGCGTTTGTGGTCGGTCTGGTACCGGGAGATTTGTTGCGTTGCTGGCGGCGATGAAGATGATGAAGGGGAAGCGGGGGGGGCGTGGGTCGAGCGTGAGGTGAGAGGGGGGTGCGCGATCCCAACAAGCATGCCGCTCCGTGATTGGCCGACTAAAACGGCCCGCGAAAGGAAATAAATAAATAAAATAAATAAACTTTTATTGACCAATAAGAGAACAGAAGGCTTCTCACGGAAGGTTTGCTAGGTTAACACTAGATAACAGATAACATGGCTGGGGCGCCTTCTAAAAAGGATTTCATTTTTACGTTAGTGAAAGATAAGTGCGTGTGTATGTTATGTAACCAAACTCAATCACTGACTAAGAGAGGAAATCTGGAGCGGCACCACAACACCAACCACCCGAAGTTCAAGGACATCTTTCCACCTAAGAGTGTTATCCGTGCAAAGAGTCGTGGAGACTAACAATCGGGGCTTAAAGTCCAGCAGTCTCTTTTCCATCAACCTGTCAATCATCTTAAGGCTGCTACAGAAGCATCATTTCGTGTAAGTCACCTTTTGGCTAAACACAAGAAGCCTTTTACAGATGGCAAGTTCATCAAAGAGGCTATGGCTATTGTCGCCCAACACAGTGTTTTAATGATTTTAAAAACAAGGGACGACATCAAGGCAGCACTGCAGCAGTGTTCCGCGACTCGGCCCTGCAACGGTGACAAAGAAGGTTTGAATCAACTGTCGGAGGACGTGGATCAGCAGGTGTTAAGGGACTTGGCACTTTGTGAATATTTTTCAGTTCAATTGGATGAATCGCTGGATGTTACAGACACAGCCCAACTCATTGTGTTCGTCAGAATGGTTTTCCAGGATTTTACAACTAAGGAGGACTTTCTCACTCTTTTACACTTGAAGGACAGAACAAGGGGTGAGGATATTTTTTAAAAGAGTTAAAAAATTATGTCCAAGACAACAAAGTTCCCAGTACTAAACCTGGTACGCAATCACTACTGATGGGCCCCAGCGATGCGCGGTGTGCGCTTGGGTTTTTGTAGCACTGTGCCGCAATGATCCCGCTTTTCCAGAATTTAATGACGTGTATCACTGCGTTATTCACCAGCAGGCCTTGTTGGGAAAGGTATTGGATTTTTCGCACGTTTATGTCATTGGTGGTCAAATTGATCAACTCGATTCGAGCTAAAGCTCTTCAACATCGCTTATTCAAGGCATTTATGGATGAGCTCGACGCCTCTTATGGAGACTTGATTCTCCATGCTGATGTTCGACACACAGGCTGAATCGTACTCAAGTGCTACAGGCTTGTTGCGCTGATTGCCGAATATTACAAGTAGCTTTTATGGTCAACAAATGGGATGAGTTCACGAGAATTGGTCCAATTCTATGCCTGGTACTTGACCTGGCTTGATTTTATGCAAGATAGTACTGGATGACATCTGAATGCGCTCAACAACTGACCCCAGGGGAAAAACAAACATCTGTCCACATGATAAGCACAGTGAAGCGTTCAGAGCACGAAGGATCAGCTGTGAGACCACACATCTGAATAGCAGAGAGAGCTGAGAGAGCAGATCGCCAAAACGGGAGAAAGAGACTCAAGCCAGCAGAGGACAAGGAGGCTTTGGCAGGCAGGCAGTACTGCGCAGACAGGGACAAAGTAGCAAGCAGAGAGAGATACAGGACAGCGATTTGGTGAGAGAGAGACAGACATGGAGAGAGATAGACGACAGTTGAGATCAAAACCGCTGAGAGAGACAGAGATGTAGAGAGAGGAGTATCAGAGAAAATACGAACAGGCATTAGGGTTGCAAAGTGGGTGTGGATACGGAAGATCATTGATATGTGCAAAATTGTAACATAGAACTGAAAGCCAAGATCAATAGGGACAGTGTATTTTATAGCGGGACTGTTGTGAGCTGCATCAATAAGATTTTCCCCTCCTGACTGCATGTGCATTTAATAGTGAGACAGGCCTACTTTGAGATCCACTTACCTCTGTGAAACATGGCATCTTTCGCAGATGAAAATAATAACAGACTAAGTATAGGAGCTGCTCACTGATGCTCACCTCACAGACTGCCTCAGACCAGGCTGTGCTGCAAACTATGAACCAAACTACAAAGAACTTGCAGACAGTATTCAGTCACAACCAATCACCATCACACTGTACTTGAGTGGACACTAGGCCTACTGTACAAGCTTTTACCTGTTTACGATATTGTAAAAGTGTTAATGCAGATGAGCCAGAATGGGCATTCAGATTTGGTATTAGGTCCAAAAGCAATGGTAAGTTTCATAGTTAATGTTACTAATGTTAATTAAATAGCAATAATATTCTGTTTATAAGTGTGTCTGTCGAGGTCGCAGTATTCAGACTACTGATAAGATGCGCCAGAATGGTATTTAATTTTTAATTGGTGCAAATATTCAGAAGTAAATATATAGTAAGTTTCAATATTCAATATATAAATAGAAATATATGGATCTGTTCATTACGAAAATGGGTAGTTTTCTCCCAATATGGAACAAAGAAATGCAGTACCGTTGCATGAAGCAAGGTTCTTTAGCTTCACAGTTAGCTGCTTAAGCTTCACAGAGTACGTGTTTCTCATTAACAAGAATGTGTTTTTTCCACTATGAACAAAATGACATAATTTGAATAATGCTGTGTAATGTAAGAAAATAGGTGAAAACCTTAATTCTTATTGAATTGAAATACTAGTTCAAATTAATGAGATATTTTTGTTGTGATACATTTGCCTTAATAAAAAGCCTTAAATTGGAAGTATTTTGGCTTTGGTTCTCTTTTGACACTTCAAGGTAGATCTTGCCTTTGTTCAGGGCCGAGGTCAGGGATCTTTGGCTCAAAAAGGTTGGTGACCACTGGTTTAGAGCCTGCGGGCAACATGATTCCCGGCCAAACGTTAGTGATTGGTTATGGCAGATCCAGAGTGGCACTGGGCAGACCCAATAGTTTTAAACTTCAACAAACAGCCGCCTTCAAGTGAGTTAACATTAGTCAATTGAGGGGGTCCAGACTCTGTGCAAATGAAATGAAGTACGAGAGTCTATTAGGACCAGGCTAGACCTAACCCGCTATAAATTGACATTGACGCCCGACCCGCACCATCTAATTAGACATATTAGATGGAACGCCGGGGAATTACACTATGCTGGGTTAGGCCTGGTGTTTTAGATTGCTGTGCAAAAAAAGCACATTTGACGGTTGACGGTTTTAATTGACTCCTCCGCTCCTGAATACCATATCCAGCACCGGAGAAGTCTCGCTCGCAATCGCAAAACCCGCGTCCGACCCGCACTGTTCAGGCATCTGAACCGAACAGCACCCGTGTCCGACAAAGTATATTATTTTTCACCCGTTTCATCCAAATTGTGCGGGTCACTTGTTCAGGACTTCATGTGCCATAAAGGGCTCTTCACACGGGAGGCGTTTGTTGCGCCTGATGCATTCTCAATGGAGAAGCAAGCAGGCAGAGAGGAGGCGCAGCTTTGTTTTAAGCGGCACAAGCGGGCGCACTCCCGTGAAAGTGTCGCTTCTGTGCTTGTCGAACGCATGCTCGCACACGTGCAAACAGTTGGTATAAATGAGAATCACAATAAAATGTGACACTGAATTTAAAACCGCACATTGTAATTTCTGAATCTTTTATCAAAATATGTATTAGTAATAAAGTGAAGAAAATGAGAAAAACACATTGGCATGTTGATTTACGGTGTGTGCCCCTGAGATTTCCGGTTGTGCCCCTACAATTTAGGGGCCACAGTGCTCCTAGTGAAAAATTTATTTTGGAGCACTGTATTATACATAGATATCTATATCATATAATATATATTATCATGGCCAGAAGCTGTGTGAGCCTCCAGATTATATTATGAATCTCAAACAACCGCGTCGGGTTCCATGACGTCGGTTCTTCCATGTCCACATCAATCTGAAGTAGAATAAACCACGACATGGAGGAGAAAGGAATTTTTGCCCACGATTGTTGACCACGGTTGTCTCCCGCCGGAGCCTCGCTGCTGAGGGACCCGACAGCCTCGGCAGCGGTCAGCGCTTAAGCACCACCGCCTCCTGCAAGCGCCAAGGCGGTGGTCCCTCGACAGCTGGAAGCAGGGCTCAAGTGGGAGACATTCGCGGCCAACAATCCCTTTCTCCTCAATGTCGTGGTTCATGTACTTCAGGGAGTCAAAGCCTTTCAAAGCCTGTCAAAGTTCCTTTCCCCCAATTCATTCTCAACCATGGCTGAGATAACCCTCACTACGAGTCTCGTTGTGGAAATACCAGAGACGAGAGACTGACGTGTTATGTGCCATAATACCAACAGCAGAATGGTTATCCAAATAACAAGGAAGTGTACAACACTTGCGTTACAGTCCTGGAGCTCTATATCTAAATAATATCATATAATACATAGTTATCTATATCCTTTTATACATATTATCACAGCCAAAAGCTGTGTGCGCCTCCAGATGATATTATGAATTGCAAACGACTTCGTCGGATTCTCTGACATCTCTGGTTTTTCCACTTCCACATCGATCTGAAGTAGACTGAACCACACGCTGCCTGCTGCCGGCTGCCCGCTGCCGGGCATTGGTGCTTCGTGGCGGTGGTGCCTCGCGACAACCGGCAGCAAGTCGCAGTTCATGTACTTCAGGGAGTCAAAGCCAAAGTTCCTTTCCCCTAATTCCTTCTCAACCATGGCTGAGATAACCCCAACTACAGTCTCGTTGTGGAAATACAAGAGACGTCAAAGAACTGACGTGTTATTTGCCATAACACCAACAGAAAATACTTACAGCAAACACAAACTCATATTTATGTTAAAAAAGATTTTCATGCCATGGGACCTTTAAATTATTTGGGAGGCGCACGTCAGGCCCTTGCGGTGGACGCAAGGAGGGTCCGCGAGGATGTAACGGGTCCGTAACCCCCTTGCGTTGCGTGAACGTGGGACCATAATCAGCCCTTACCATGTTGATGTTTTCAGCCGATGCACCATGACCCCACTGCTGGACCGAGATACTCAACTCAATCTCAAACAACTACCCACAACTCTCCAGAACGCACACGGAGACCCTGTGTGGCAGCCCAGCATGACCCGACTGTTTGATGCCGGCATCCCATGGGGGGATATATTGAGGTGAGTTACTGACTCTGGTCCACGTGAAAAACCATAAGGCCATCGCCCGACGCCTTCTGACGGAAACGGGAGCTGTGTCCACTTGTAACGCATTAGATGGACTAATGAAGTGTACTGCTGGATATCTGATATTGTCAAGCCGTCTATTGGCATTTAAGCCATTAGTGTTAAGCTCTAACATAGTCCATGGAACAACCAGTCTGTTTTAACCAACATGTGGATGAAGGCGGGCCCGGTGAGATGCCACTGAAGTCCTCCATAATGATATGGTAAATGTGTTGTTCTAACAGTCCCCCCACCACCCGACCTGACAGCTGTTTGCTTGCTGGTGCCGGCTGAAGCTTTTTCACTGTCATCCGATGCCAGGGTAATTGGCGAACAAAGTTGTGGCAGCACAGACACAAGTTTGGCTCCTTGCCTTTTCCATGGAGACACACGCGTACCCTCAAGCTTGAGTGCACGCACGAGCACACACATGCATGCACATAGAATGCTAACAGCCGGCACCAGCTGTGCGAGGTATTTACCACTTTTACAAGCTTCTTCTAGACCACGGTCACAGAGAAACACACACCAGAACAACCACCCACCCACACCCACACACCAACACAGACACACACACATATTGGATTCCTACACTGGTTGTCTAGCAATCTCTATAGGATACACTGTTCCAAAGTGTTTACGGGCTGTGATCAATGCCAATGGATGTGTCGCTTCTAGTGCGGGGACAATATAATACTACCCATCCCATACTATTGCTAGCACTGGACAACACTTTCCATGTTCATCCATAGCCTCCAGAGGCCAGAGTGAGGTGGTATCTCATCCACACGAGCCCATAGGGGCCTCCTTCTCCAACCTAAGGTGGAGGAGAGTTCAGGTCTTTGCCACGTCTCTCTCCATGCACATCTGTTCTGATGACTCACTGGACAGGAGGAAAGCGAGTCCCAGGAGAAACACAACGAATAAAAGAGATAGGGGAAGCAGGCAGGGCACAGGTGGATTTGTGTCAACAAGGTTGGTAGAAGGCACCCGACTGTTTTGGTGTTAACACTGTGTCTTCAGGCAGGGTGCTATTCAACATGAAGGTGGGATACCCGTTAGTCCTTCAAGAGAAGACCCTGATCAGAGATTTACACGTGACGGCAGCACGTCGCCCTGGAGCTGTGGAGGGTCAACCCGGTCTCACGAAAATACGTGACACTGTCGCGTTATTTTAATCTATTGTTCGTGATCAGGGACACGTATTTTCAAAATTTTCGTGTCAAAAAGCACAATTTTCAAACTCATGCCTACAGAGCAGCGCACCTGCATTTAATATATCCGTGAATTGTTACAATTTCTCAGAATCAAAAAGGCGAAAGTAGAAACGGGTGGCCAAAAGCTGTCGTATTGTTAGTTATCACAGACTATTTTAAGTAGAAACGGGTGGCCAAAAGCTGTCATATTGTTAGTTATTGCAGACAATTTCAATATAACAATATAACAATGTTCTGTACGGAGCTCCTTCAGGGACGTTAGGGAGAACGCTGCCGGACAGAACCTTAGTTTGGAAGTCGGCATGAGTTTGAAAATTGTCCTTTTTGACACGAAAATTTTGAAAATACGTGTCCCTGATCACGAACAATAGATTAAAATAACGTGACAGTGTCACATATTTCCGTGAGACCGGGTTGGGAGGGTAGAGCTGCTACTGCTTCTACCACTGGTACAAATTACTCTAAATTCAGTGTTTTTTCTGACGAGTGATTAAGTTCCTCTGAAAAGATGTGATAAGATCAGATAACTTCTGGATGCCCGTCACTGTGCAATCAAATCCTCGCCCCCCGAGCTCCCCTATGACCAGGGAGTGTTGGGCAAAACAATACAGAGCACATGAACCAGGTGCTCCAGTGTGCTATGATGAGCTCTAGTTAATGAGGAAGATGGCTCCCGTCACTGATCAATACATCCTGTCTCCTTTACTTCTTTGTAGCGGCTAAAATGAAGACTGTAGAGTCGCTCACCAAACACTGACTTCACTAAAAAAAAAAAGTACTTAGTTGTGTAGCATCTTATCCTAGTTATCTTTGCTGTATACAGGGAATGGGTTAACCTTGTGATTGTTAGTGCTTGGCACTTGGTTCTATCAAAATCCTTACTGTACCGACAGCGAGATATTATTGTTTCTCCTTCTGACAAATGTACTCATTGTAAGTCGCTTCGGATAAAAGCATCTGCTTAAATGCCCTTAATGTAAATGTAAGACCGAGGGCCAAGTAGAGTAGTAACGTTTGGACTACCCCATTATAATAATATATATATATATATATATATATATTGAAAGTCTATGAAAGTCTTGCCATGGTATCCCTGTAACTATGGTAATAAGGTTACCCGTGGATAAGACACTGGTAGGAACTCGGTTGGCAGCTGTCAGTCATGCATATTTAATGAGAATGTGTGCAAATGTGTTACAACATGTGTTACTGTCCTTTAATCACATCTCAACAACTCTGTATTTTAATAAACGTTCCCCTTTCCACCTCCCAAAAAATAGAAACAAGAACTTTTACCGCAGAGAAGAGTTTGTAAAAGCTCTGGTTTTTGTCGAGGAAATCGAAAAATCAATGTGTGATGAGTGTGTGAGACTGCATAATGTCTGCCGTCTGTGGGGGATTAAGTCGGTCTCGGCAACCAAACAGTAGCTAAGTGGGACTGACAGGACCACTGGACCAGACACACTGTGACAATATCTAGCCTGCCCTCCACTCCATTCATAAACACCCACGGCTCTCATCCCTCCCTAGGCCCAGCCCCATCAGGTGTCATATTACCCAGAACCGCCGCTCCCTTCTGACACACCAGCACCGAGGAAAAGAGGCGAGACATTGTGAGGCCCGGATTTAAAAAGGGATTCTCTGTATATTTACGGCAGGGAATTCGGTTCCCTGCCTGTGGTTTCCATACACAAGGGCGACCTGACATGATGGCATATTTCTGAGTCATCCTATCCTTTTCCATGGCACTGGTGTGCAAGACGGAAAGAGATTATGCAGGAGAAAGAGCGAGCGTTGTCTGGGTCAAAGGAAACCGTTGACGCCGTTTGTTTTTAACTGTCACGCAAATACGAGGTTTGTTCTGTGAGGCACAGACATCGAGTCTGGTGGCGTGCGTCTGTGTGGACGCAACGATCAGGCATTTTCATTATCATAGGTTTATTATTTCGTTCAACAGATCTTTGAGTCTATAAAATGTCATGAATATGTAAAACATATAGGCAAATGCACGTTACAAGTTTATTATAAGTTGAGCCTAATATGGTGTCTTAAGTTGGATTGTTTGGTCTGACTTGCAGCCAAGAAAAGGTCAAGTATTAATCATCAAAAACAGAGGAAAGCAACCAAATATGTTTAATTTATGAAGCCAAGAACAGCTTATTCTACTTGATGAACTTATTCTACTTGATAAGGGACAAAAGTTATTGAGTATTCTAAAAATTATAACCACAAATTGTAATTTTTTAACAAATCAATTATAAACTCATTATTGCAGCACTAATATTAACAAAATAAAATCATTGCAGAGGAACTATTTATCTCCAATGATGTATGAGGCAATCGTTAATATAAGTTCCCAGTAAAAAAAGAAACAGGCAGGCCATAATGTTATCCTGCCTAATTAGTGATGTTTGGCTAATTAGCGACTTGCAGCTTGGCTCACCTGTCTACCATCTTGTCCCACGTTGGTCTGGCCTCTCACCACTGTCCTGATGTTGTCATCTAGACGTCTTCCAAGTTCAAAATAAAAACAATATCACACAACATACTGTCTAAAATACCAGATCCAGGCATGGATAATAATCAGGGATAAAGACTCACCGAATTTTGAGACGAATTTTGTTCACTACATCGTCAATATTAGCAAGTGACTGTGGAGAGATAGATAGATGATTATCAGCAAAATAACGCAGACAGAGGGAGGCAAGCTTTCCTCTTAAATCTGCCCTGAGAGCTTGGAGACACCCTGCCAAGGTGGTCTATCACACTGAGATATTACCAAATCATACAGAAGCACATATGACTATATATTACATATTACACATTATTTAGCTGACGCTTTTATCCAAAGCAATTTACAACCATTCATTCCCACATTCCCACACCGACAGCGGAGTCAACCATACAGGGTGACAGCCAGCTAGTTAGGAGCAGTCAGGGTGAGGCGCCTTGCTCGGCTCTAACTAGCGCCCTCCATGTTACCAGCCAACCAGCTCTCCCTCCTGAGCCGCTGCTGCACCACTATAAAAATTACATCATTATTTCTTTGTTGTACTGAATGATGGAGAGGGCTAGGGCTGGACTGGACTATATTGAAAATTGTTATATGATGATAATTATGAGATATCATTACATTCTAAATGGTCTGCCTGAGGTTCAGTACATCAAAGTATGTATATACTTATTGAATTATTCCCGCACCATAATAATAACAATAGTCAAAAGGTTGAGAATCCTTGACCACTTTAACTCAGTAGGATGAAAGCAGCGCAAAGGAAAGCAGCGCCTCCTCGTGTTGGTCGGGCACGTCAGCATGTTTTAGTGAGCAGCAACAAGTTCATGAGCATTCAGTCTCTTTCAGTTCACGACATATTACAACGTTTAAAGTAATTAGAGTGACCTGAACTACAAAAAAAACAACCCGTGTACACAATTGTATACAATTGTATTAGCATTCTAGTAGTAGTAGTAGTAGTAGCAGTAGTAGTAGCAGCAGTACTATAAGTCTTACCTGTTCGGTGGGGAACAGTGTATTAATGTACTCCACAGCATTGAAGTCCGCCCTGTCCAGTGGGTCTTGGCTTGGGAAAACCTTTAAAAACAGAAACAGTTCAAAATGTTAGAGCACTGATAGAATATGTGATAAGACTGGTCTGATGTGTGACAGAAAAGGGGCACCTTTAAATATGTGACATTTGACATTATCAGTGAATGACGTGATTGTAGTCTGTGGTTCTAGTCTATGGTTCTATTCTATTCTAAGGTTCAAGTATGTGGTTCAAGTCTGTGGTCCTCTAGACTATTTGTCTAGGCTATGGTTATGGTCAATGGTTCGAGTGAAGCCATCTGGTCAGTACTGGTGCTGGACACTACAACCACATAACGGTACAAGGAATGCATTGCTTGCCTTGTACATTAAAAAAGGCTTTGGTTCGTTTTTATAACAGCTTGTTTTGAGATGCCTGGATCCACTGGGAACACACATCAGACACCAGGTGAGAGGGGTGGTGGACCTGAGGCTACACTGGGAACACATCAGACACCAGGTGAGATGGGTGGTGGACCTGAGGCTACACTGGGAACACTGGGAACACATCAGACACCAGGTGAGATGGGTGGTGGACCTGAGGCTACACTGGAAACACTGGGAACACATCAGACACCAGGTGACATGGGTGGTGGACCTAAGGCTGCTCTGGTCACGTCAATACAAGGTGTTCATGTGACACACACACACGGGTCGAATGTCACTCACTCACCTGTTCAATCGCTAATTGCACCTCAGGAGTAAGATGCAAAATAGCTTCAAGATCCTCAGCAAACTCTAATTCTTCCTCCTCCATCATCATCCTCAAAACAACACCAGACGGGTCGACATCCACTTCCTTATTCCCAGACTTCACGAAATAACGCGAGCGTAGGAACTCTCACGTGGGTTCGCAGACTGAACATGAAGTGCGATACCGCCGCCTACTGGCCTTTTAAGGCAATGGAAACTAATTTAGAGAACAGAGAATTTGAGGAATATAATAATATGAAAATATATAATAAATTATTATAATATATTATTATCATATATTATTATAATATAAAATAATATAGATAATAATGTAATAATTATATTATAAAAATAATATACAAATATAACATATTTTTAAATATCGATAAAATATATATATGATTCTATTTACTGATGTGAAGTGATCATCTAGTCATGATCATCCCACCCCCTCAACATAAGCAATTATCACAATCTTAGGAACAGGTAGCACAGGAACACTAGTTGCTTCGAATGAAAAAGATATGTTATTCAAAAGATACATAAACTCTGTGTGTGTGTGTTTGTGTGTGTGTCTGTGTGTGTGTCTGTGTGTGTGTGTGTGTGTGTGTGTGTGTGTGTGTGTGTGTGTGTGTGTGTGTGTGTGTGTGTGTGTGTGTGTGTGTGTGTGTGTGTGTGTGTGTGTGTGTGTGTGTGTGCCTGTGAATGTGTTTGTGTGCCGTGTGTGTGGGTGAGTGTGTGTACGTGTAAATGTGTGCATGTGATATTTTATAGTCATTCATCCAGTTGGCTGTACAACAATAGCATGAAATAGCCTTTAAAGATCTGTGGAAAACCCAAAAGTTAAGAAAGGAACTAGGGATGCAAACAAGATAGGAAGGTTATTATGTATTTTATATATATGGAAAGGTATTGATATTGATACTATATATATTATATGTAGATGGAAAGGTATTGATATTGATACTATATTATGATTTATAGATGGAAATGTATTGATATTGATACAAAACATATGATATATAGACAGAATTGTATTGATATTGATACAATTCAATATATATATCCATGAAAAAGTATTGATATTGATACAATATATTATATACAGAAAGAAAGGTATTGATATTGATATTATATATATTATATATAGATGGAAAGGTATTGATATCAATATTATATATAAAGGTATTGATATTAATAGGAAGGTATTAATATTGATATTATACATTATATATTATGTCTAGATATAAATGTATTGATATTGATATTATATAAAGGTATTTATTTTAATATTATAAATAAAGGTATTGATATTAACAGGAAGGTATTTATATTGACAGTATATAGATAGCTATTAGAATCCACCTGGAGTTTATTGGCGAAAGGAGAGTAAGAGACAGAACAAGGGAAGGTATAGGGAACTGTAGGAAAAACTTTACAAAACACTAGCATTAACAAATATGCAAAACAAACGAGCAGACATTATAATTTACCAAAGAATATTTATTAATTAATTCTCAAATATTTACAATGTGTGACTGAGTGAAAATGTTGACGTAAGGTACATGAGTGTGTTGGGAGCCCCATTATGAAGGGAAGGACTGAGGGCAGTCAGTAAATAGCAACAAAGAACCCCATAGCAGCAACGGGTGTGTGTAGCTTTACACTGTGAGCATGTGTGTGTGTGTTTGTGTTTGTGAGAGAGAGAAAGACAGCCTCTCATCGGCCTCTCTTCAGAGAGAGAGAGAGAGAGAGAGAGAGAGAGAGAGAGAGAGAGAGAGAGAGAGAGAGAGAGAGAGAGAGAGAGAGAGAGAGAGAGAGAGAGAGAGAGAGAGAGAGAGAGACGTGTGTGTCTTAGTTGTAGTTCGCCTTTGAGCTCTCATGTGTGTGTGTGCATGCCTGTGTTCGCAGTTGTATAATTGCATGAGTTATGTAACTCTTACATTAGGGAGGTATTTAGAAGGTATAGGGAACTTCTTTGAAATTGTTTTTATCTGGCTGGCACAAATGATGCAACGCTGCACACACATTTACTGTTGAATTAAGAGAATATATGAAACAACACCACTTTATTAAATAGAACTTATAAAAAACAAATACAACAAACCTCACTGTACCACCTTAACACTGCAACACAAAGTGAACCAATGTTAACAGTTGAAACACTTCAAACGGGATTTCTGCAATTCTAATACTCTCGTAACAACCGATTACATTAGTTTTGCCCAGGCCATTTAACTATTTTTCCCAAGTGGGTTTTCTGAGGGAACTGTCTGGCTCAGGGGAAGGTTGCTGACATAGACCGCTGCAGACGGCCTCACTGGGCATCCTTCGACAACAGAGGAATACGACATCTGTTTGTCTGGCAACATAGGTACGGCTCTATCAGCAGACTATTAGATGTCTACTTCGACTTTACCCTTTCTGTAATTTGGAATGGAATGTTTATATGTTTGTGTGTGTATGTGTGTGTTTTGGGAAACACATTGTTAAATACTTGACATGAAATAATGGGCATGGAATAAGTGTGTGTCTGTATGTGTGTGTTTGTGTGTGCATGTGTTTGTGTATAATGGACATAAAATAAGTGTAGTGTTCATGTGTGTATAATGGACAACAAACCGTGTGTGTGTGTGTGTGTGTGTGTGTGTGTGTGTGTGTGTGTGTGTGTGTGTGTGTGTGTGTGTGTCCGCGTTTGTGTGTGTGTGTGTGTTCCTGTGTTTTTGTGGAATAAGGGACATCAAATAAGTGTGTATGTATGTGTGAGAGGTGTGTGCATGTTTGTGCATGTGTGCATGCTTGTGTGTGAGGAAGTATATGTGTGTGTATGTGTGTGTGTGTGTGTGTGTGTGTGTGTGTGTGTGTGTGTGTGTGTGTGTGTGTGTGTGTGTGTGTGTGTGTGTGTGTGTGTGTGTGTGTGTGTGTGTGTGTGTGTGCGGCAGATGCACAGCAGTATGTTGTACACTCTCAATGAAGTCTTGAGGATGGCCAATACCACATTTACCTTACATTATCTTCGCCAAAATGAGCTAGGCAAAGATAACACATGGTAAGCATAGATCAACTCATTCAACCTTAGCTTAGCTAAACTGAACTATACTAATCTTAAGTACAGAAAGGCTACTGCCGTGCTTTGACTTGTCCTTCTGAGACGTCTCTTCCTGATCCTTAATTAAGCTCCTGTCCTCCCACATTTGTTTGTTTTTAGCCCTGAAACATTCAATGCAAAACAATGATTTGGTGCCTTTCAACCAATACTAAGATGAGGGCATGGATATGGGCGTCTTGGATGACATTATGTTCTCAAACAGTCAGACTATACTCCTTCAGTGTTAGATGTTGACAAGTCTCCAGTTCCTCATTAGTCATATATGGGTGCGTGGACCTTCTCCTCTGGCCCTCGTTACGGGCAGCTCATCTCCCAGCGTGCTGTTTCATTGGTCGAGCATAATTGCCTGGATCTGGTCTCCTCCAGCATGTTGACAGCAGTGTCCTACGTCAGTCTCCATCTGTGGGCGGCTGTTTGTTCGAGCATTACCGCAACAGAATACTCCTTTGTTGAAGAAACCCGTTCTCTGTCTCACCCTCTCCCTCGCTCTCAGAGCCTTTCTATATTTATCATGTGTTACCCGGTCGCTGGTAACTCTGTGATTAACTGTTAATATTGATGAGCACATCACAGGACTGGAATTGCCTCACTGGCCTATCAGTTACCTCTGCCTGGCAAATCTGCCCTCTGGCTGTTTCACACACACACCCTCACGCACGCACGCACACGTGCACATACACACACACACACACACACACACACTTACAAACATGCATGTTCACACAAATGTACGAAAAAGCATACACACTAGACATGTATACACTATGCGTTTGTGCACGCGCACACACACACAGACAGACCCACACACAGACCCCCCCCCCACACACACACACACACACACACACACACACACACACACACACACACACACACACACACACACACACACACACACACACACACACACACACACACACACACACACACACACACACGCATACAAATACACATTACACACACACGCATACAAATACACATTACAGCAGTATTGCTAACTTTAATTTTAATGTTAAGTACTGATGGTACATGCATATACTATGGTGTAGTACTGATAGTAAAGTGGCTTATGTTCAATGCACTCATTTAAATCTTGCTGAGGAATAATGCTGTGCCCTCCCTGTTGTTTTATCCCAGCATACCTGAGACGTGGTTTCAGGAGTTTCGGTGAATATAACGCTGTGATATGCAGTCCCGTACCCCTTGTTCATGCTAAGTGGTAATCTTGGTTTGTGTGGAACAACAGAATGTCAGTGGTTGCCGGATAACTGGCTGCTTGCGACCCAGCGATAATGATACGTGCGTGGAGAACTGTCTTTCTGTGTGGTGGTATTTGCGGTCTAAGTGTGTTGTTGTCTGCTTGTTGGGTGTTTGTATGGATAAGTGAGTGATTAAGAAAGACCAATTATATTTCCTCTGCTCTTTGCATGATTGCCTTTTGAGTGTCAAGCCTTTTTAGTCACTGTCTGACAGCAGTGTTTCTTGTTGAAATCAGAGAAGATGAAAAAGCCACGCAGCAAGTCACGATAAAGAGTGCATGGAGGAAGACCAGTGGGACAGATAGAAGGGATAGGAGGGGAGCTAAATGAAACAATACAGAACGAAAGAAGGAAAAATAAAGGAATAACGATATCAAGCATGGAAGGCAGGAAGGCAGGAAGGCAGGAAGGAAGGAAGGAAGGAAGGAAGGAAGGAAGGAAGGAAGGAAGGAAGGAAGGAAGGAAGGAAGGAAGGAAGGAAGGAAGGAAGGAAGGAAGGAAGGAAGGCAGGAAGGAAGGAAGGAAGGAAGGAAGGACAGAAAGAAAGAAAGTGCTTAAAAAGCTAGATAAGAGAGGAATAAATATTTTGGTTGATTATAAATAACAGTTAATATTTTTTCTGTGACTATCCGCAGGGTGATAAAGTGTTTGGACACTACAAAAAGCTAGAGCTCAATAATGCCAAGCCACAGAGAAGTAGGCACTCTTGAAAAAGAGTGTATTGTTCTGAAAATCAAAAAGGAAAAAATCAACGTGGGAAACAAAAAAGAAAAACACCTACATAAAATAATTAAAAATTAAACAACTTGGGAAGTGCCTGTAGGAAATTCCCTTTAACAGAACAAACACCCCAGATTATACACACAAACACACGCACACGCACACGCACACACACACACACACACACACACACACACACACACACACACACACACACACACGCAAATATAATGATTGGTACTCATTAAATGCAGGGTTATTAGCTCTCAGAGCTAATTACAATGTTAGAGGCCTCAGGCTCAATAACAAGGTCAGATCCCCACTTCTTTCTCCTTGTTTCTGTTTTCCCTAATTTCCACCTCTTACATCTGATGTCCCTTGCATGCTAACCTTCCTCTGTAGCACTCCTTGTTATCGCCTTGAATCTCCGGCTCCTCGTACACCCTCCTTTTCCCCCCCCACAGCAGCTCTTCGTCTGAGATGCTACCTTCTACCTCATCAATTGTTGCATGTGTCTCCCCATCTCGATCTGTGGTCATAGCTCCCCCTGCCATATCACAGCATATGAGAAGACGAATTGTAAGGCGGGAAAATTGCAGCGTGTCCGACAGTTTTGGTTTGTGACATATCTTTTCTGTGTATCTTAGAGGATTTCTTTATGGTCTTCTATGAAATATTATGGTTTGTGTGGATTTATTGTATTGTACGATCCGTGGTTGAACAGTGGCAGTTATGTAGTTGTTCTTTCCAGCTAAAACTGCTTCTGTGGCAGTCAAAGCTTAGACCAAGAAATATTTCTCCCATTCTCTCTCTCGCCCACGTACCAGCACAGGCACACACACACACACACACACACACACACGCACGCACACATGCACACACACACGCCCACACACACGCCCACACATATAATTCCACACACCCACACACACTGTGGATAGATAGAGGAAAGAAAGAGATGGAGAGAGGGAGAAATCACTTAGCTTCAGTATTTGACCTGATAATGTTTAGCACACACACAAACACACACAACGGATAGAGAGAAAAAAAAAGAGAGAGAGAGAGAGAGAGAGAGAGAGAGAGAGAGAGAGAGAGAGAGAGAAGAGAGAGAGAGAGAGAGAGAGAAGAGAAGAGAGAGAGAGAGAGAGAGAGAGAGAGAGAGAGAGAGAGAGAGAGAGAGAAATCACTTAGCACCACTCTTTAACCTGATCAAGTTTAGCTGTAACCCGCTTTGTTCTGCTCCGTCCAACTGTGCTGCAATCTATTGTACTCTGATTAAGTCTTGTTCTATTGTCTGCTGCTGTCCACTGCCTTGTTCCGCTTGATGCTGGGCTGGCCTTCATGTGGTGTACCTTGGCCTTTACCAAACAGTTACATGAAAGCCTTTGAACGTTGTTTAGGAATGTTGATCGTGAGAATTGATCGTTGTTCCTTCATGATTATCTCCTCTCCTCCCTTTCCCATTAGAGATCTCCCTCCTCTTCCTGTCAGCCGGGATCTCCACCTTCGTGTTCTACACCTCCTCCAACATTTGTGACAGTCTTCAGTCTGCTTGTCTGTCTTCCCCCTGTCAGCCCACCTTCTCTGCCCCACACCCCCCTCCCCTCTGTCTGTCAGTTTGTCCCCAGGGGCCCTATGGGCTCTGAAAGAAACTGTTTCAGATAACAGACAATAAGGCCACCTAATCAAGCCCAAGGCAAAGAGAGAGAGAGAGACAAAAACAAGACAGACAGAGAGACACATCTCTTTATTTCCAGTGAACCGCTAATCTGCTTTACCCTTGATGAGTAATTCTGATGGAATTGAAACAATTCTCTCTGCCGTCTGATAATATCCTCGCCAGACTATTACCTTTTAAATGAAATGCCTCTGCAACCCTTGATATCTGACAATGCAGAGCTTTTGGGTTGCCAGTTGACAAAGTGAAACATTGAAGGGCAGATTCAGATTCATTAGATCTTTATTAGGGGTCCCTATTGGTTCCCCCCCCCCCCGAAATTCTGGTAGTCGTACTGCAGCCTAAGTAAGTCGAAAGCTCTTGAAATTGTCATAAACTCAAATCGTGGTATTGCACCCAAAGGTGGCGCTATTGTAAAGAAAATCATGATTTAGGCTTATTTCTCCTCAGCAGATTAACCTGGACTCAAAATTCTTTCAGAATATTAATCTCTAGAATCAGATTAATTTATAAAATGTTTACTTTTCCCACAATTTCCTATTAAAGCTAAACATGATAAAAAAGATTCACAGGCTACAAAAGTAAACCAAAATTGCCGCATAAAATCTTTCGACCAAGCCTCACAAAAATCATCAAACAGAATTTTTTTTTTTACTTCCATTTGAGAAATATTGGCCAATAAAGTTGGAGCAGTTAGCCCATTTTTCTCATATGACCATTTTGTTATTGTATTAAAATACATACGACTATTATTAGGTGGATAGCAATAGCCCCCATTACCCATAAACCCATATTGTGGTACTGTGCCCAAAGGTGGCTGGCGCTATTTAAAATAAATATGAACTAGACTTATTTCTCCTTATTAAATTGACCTGGACTCAAAATTCTTTCATCATATTAATCTCTAAAATTAGATGTATCTTTTTCACCCTGGTCTTCTGTTCTAAAAATGTTTACTTTTCCCACAATTTCCTAGAAAAGCCAAACATCCACAGACTCAACCCATTTTGCCTATATGACCATTTTGTTATTGTATAACTACCATACGGCTATCATTATGTGATTACCATTAACAGTGCAGATTTTCAGATCTGTACTATTTTGAGAAAGCCATTAATTATCTTGTGAAATTAAGGGCTTGCTGAAGTTTCTTGATGTGATGTGCCTATCAATCAACATTTTCACTATGTGAATGAGGCTTCATGCAGTTCAGGAATGTCAGTGGCTCAACAGGATAATGACTTGTACTGGTGATCCTTTAGGTTGAGAGTTCGAAATTTGATTAGAGCAATATGAACAAGCTAAAAATGACATTTTGTCATTGCCACTCATTTAAGAAACACAACATTGAACAGCACCTGAAATTCATCAGGCAATCAACATTCTGGCTCATTAGTTTCCAAGAATCTGACTGCCAAGACACAGTATGTAATTAGGGGAACTTCTTCGTTAACCATTTTTCCTTCATAATTAACTCTGTCATATTTATAATTCTTCCGTTAGTGTTCTTAACTACAAATGTTTAATTTCCCCAGAATTTCAACGATTTTTCAGGTATATGCTCATAAGAAAGCCCTTAATTCACTTGAGAAATGTGTGCTTGGAGTATTTTGAATGTTGTGTGCTTATCAATAGACATTTTGACCATGTGAATGAGGCTGCAGTTCAGGTTTATCAGTGGCTCAATGGGATAATGCTTTGTACAGGATAGAGAAATTGAATCCCGATTAGAGCAATATGAACAAGCTGAGCATGACATTCGGCCATTGCTCTGCAGCTCACCTGAAATCCAAGGCACAGTATTGCATTAAGTGGAACATCTTCATCAATATCTTTTCTTCATAATTATGTCATATTTATATATCTTCCATTAGTGTGTTCTTGACTTTTAATTTTGCTCGCACCCCGTTAATCACCGCTTGCGGTTATATATATTTTTTATTTTCACAGCAAGCACACATGACGGTACAAAAACATGCCATAAAAGCATTTCTATCTAGAACCATACAACGTATGTCAAAGCCAATATAAGAATGTGCACAGCTAATATGCAATGACTACGACAAAACACTGTGTTGAAAAAGTGGTGCAATGTGGGAGAATGAAGACATGGTAATTTATTAATTTATAACACAACAGATCCCTCAGGGACCCCAGTAGTGAGACTAGAAGGCGAGTCTCACTCCTGGGGTTAGGGATAAAGTGAACAGAACCCAGTGTGACCCCAGTAATGAGACTATGAGGTGAGCCTCACTCCTAGGGTTAGGGATAAAAAAGTCACGACTATTAGGGACCCCAGGAGTGAGACTAGAAGTTGAGCCTTTTGGTTTAAAGTGAACAGAACCCTGAGGGATCGGGTTAGGGTTTACAAGGGCATGTGGTATAAAATAGTTCCTGGTCACCAGTAACATTGCTTTTCCTTTTTTCTGATAAAGAGAAAGCAGTCTATCAGATGGTACATTGTCCTGTCTAGCTCCACAACAATATATTTATTTATCCATAGATGTGCCTCAGGCATGACATTTGTGCTGCATTTTACAGAGTAATTAATAGGGCAAGGCACAATGTTTGACATGCTGCTAACATTGATCAATGTGCATGCCTTGGAGAACACAGGGTTAAATGAATGTCTTGTGTTATTCAAGATCTGACAATATTTTAGCGACAATGTCTGATGTCAATAAAAATAGCATAATTAGTTAATTAGGGAGGGAATATGTGGGAGCTTTTCTGCTGAACAATTGGTCATGGATTGACATTAAGTAGGAGACTATATTCAACAATTGTGATATATTTTTCTTGATAACTCCCAATACACCAATAAACTCCCCATATGGGTCAGTGACACACTTAGACATATTGTTTAGCCCACTGATTGATTAAGAGAAAACAACAAAAGGGTCATTGAATCAATTAATTTCTCATACAACATCTTCCATTTTTTAACCCATCAAGCAAACAGAGAAACACAGATGCTTAGCTGTGGAAACATTGAATAGATTGATCCTTTAATAAAAAATAATAACAATTTGCGTAACAAAATACCCCCCACTATTTCGTCTTGTCTCCACAGCTGTGTGTCTCCACACTTCACCTGACCCATGGGGGATTACGGGGCAAGACGAGATGTACAACACACTGAGGAGACATACTCCCCCAGCCCGGTATCACACCTAGTTTGTGAAATAGCTCTGCGAAATGAATCGATGGAACCTCCATATAAGACTGATGCTGAGGTGCAGCTAGATGGACAAACAGTTCACAGCTACCATGTCTCACCGGGAGATCTGCGCTTCTCTACCGAGCCATTGGAAAGCACAACATAGAGAAAACAAACCTTCTTCTGAAGGACTGGTTGCCAGAGAAACCGTCTGACAATTTTGAAATAGGATTAACAATTAGAAAAAAACTATCCCAGGGTTGAACATCACTTGTAACAATAGCTTGGATAATTATTTAAAGATCTCATGGCATAAAAATTTCACTTTCTGAGGTTTTCTAACATTAATATGAGTTCCCCTAGCCTACTAATGCTCCCCCAGTAGCTAGAAATTTCGTTGTGTGTAAAACGAGCACTAGGCATTTTGCTCCACCTTTGAAAAAATGAAGCTCAGACGCGCCGTTTTGGAATTTTCCCTGTGTGTCGTCATAAGGGGAGATGCACCCTTTCTCTGCCTTGCCAGCCCAGAGAATTTGGCCTGCCAATGAGACAATGAGCTACGACCGTGCGAGCGCCACATGTGTGTGTGTGTGACTACACACACCGTTACGCAAGTGTTGTACACTTCTTTGTTATTTGGATAAATGTTCTGCTGTTGGTGTTATGGCGCATAACCATAGGCATAGATTATATTTAATGTCATCACAAGGGGGAGGGGAGGGGGGGGAGGAGGGTGAACGTGTGCTGTCTGTACACAGCGTTATAATTCAGAAGTTTCAAGACAGACAGCCAAAATGACATTTTTATTCAGAAAATAGCCGGTCCTTTTGCTTCCTGTAAAAAGCATGTTTGTGACACTGGATAATGATATGGATACATCATCTAGCCTGCATGTGGAGGGCCGCATAAGGTAAGAAATTGGTTTACGTAAACTTTGCTGGTTTTGTTTGCTTGTGATGACCTGGCCAAAGGTTACCCAAGGTCCTAAGCAATTGTGATCTGATTCTGGTTGGTGCTCCAGCTAGTAGGAATTGTATACATAGATTGCAGCTAGTAGCAGCTACATACGGTGTGATTGCTATGCCAATGTGGTTATAGTTGTTTTTTTCTGATCGAGATATGTGACGTTAGACTTGGAGCCTGGTAGGCCTATCTTGACATAAATATGTTTTCGCATAACCTGTGTGTGTGTCAGGCGGGTTCTTGGAAGAGGACTGGATGCAGATAGGCGAATGGTCCAAACAAACTTTATTTCGGACTTAACAAAACTTAACAAAACACTAGAAACAATAATCACGCTTACGTGGCAAGAGAAACTAGAAACTAGAACTGAGCTCTGACTCTAGGTTAAGGTCGTTGCAAAGACAAGGCTGGGTCAGGAGCTGGAGGTACATGGACGGTGACGAACGAAATACTCTGGCAACAATGACAAGGGAAGACAAGGCCTATATACACATGGGGAGGGGAGACACAGGTGGAAACAATCAGGAATCAGGGGAGTCACCAGACCGGTGACACAGGAGGAAGGGCAAGGGACCGCGGTGTGACAGTGTGATTATCCTAAACTGTAGGGGATTTTATTTGCGGGCAATTTGCTTATGCTGTAACGAGTGAAATCTACATTGGTCCTTCGCGAGTGTTTACTGGTGGTCAGGATTTGGCAGATGCAATTCTCCTCTGGGCTCTTGTTTTTTTTTTCTTTTTTTAATGCAGCATAACATATGCTAACAGCAGCCCTTGCTCGTCTTCAAAAGGCTGATGCTCAGTACCTCGTTTCATTTCGTACCCCCTTTACAGTCTGGCATTGTTTGTCTGGTAAACTGTTGATGTCAAGATAAGTGTTAAATTGCCAAAACTGTTCTTTGTCCTGTGTGTATTAGTATTACATATCCCGAGCCAATACCCTGGTGTTTCCAACACCGTTTTGCAAAACAAGCCAAAGCACAAACTGTGGTTTTCAACTTTTATTGTTCGAATTCGATTTTCAACACCTGACAATACACTGTAGACAGTGTGAAGCATATTGTAATGCAGTGTTGAACTGATGAATAGCTTACATAAGGGTTCCCAGCACTTTTCAAACCACAATCAAGCTTATCGTTATTGTCCCCTTCCGACCAAGTAATTTGATTGGAAAAGAGGTATTCCATGAGTGCTGACTCCACTGTTTATGTTCTAGCTAGCTAGTGTGTGTATGTGTTGCTTGGCAACAGTTCAGTCCCAGTCCAGTTGCGGATCAATTTGTGTTGGCGGAGCCAAATAAATCATTAAATAAACAAACAAATGTTAACAAATTAATGGTGGTTGTAGAACTGTTGTATAAAAGCAATATCACCCTCGAGGTCGTGCTGTTGTAGTACTGATATTCAGTACAATGCACTCTCTAATGTGATATTGTGATATTTAATATATACAGTATATTATGATATAATTCCATTAAATACACAGGGAGAGCTGATAATTAAGTTAAATGTATTACGTCTGATCAACTCTGTCCTGGTATGTGCCAAAATGTAGTTATTTTGGGAAAACATGTTTCTTTTTGTATCTTAAATGTCAATACCAGCCTACATAATATTAATAATATATAATAATAAAACAAATTATATATATATACATACATACATACACCATAGCATTTTTTCAGAGTGACAATTAAAACAGTATATGTAAAGACACATGTTATTTTGTACACTCAATTATATTATCCAAGTCAAATAAACCAACAACAGAAGACTTTGCAGGCCTAAACATGTTTGATCTGTAAAGAAAAAAATTATAGATGTTATAGCACAAATACACACACACACACGTGCGCGCGCACACACACATACACGCTCAAAGGCAACACAAGGTCAATCAAAGTATCTGTTGGGTAACAAATGGACAGAATGAATGAAAGTATGAATGTATTTTTCATTACATTTATTTTGATAATTGACAACGCAGAATTCCAATAACACAATTTAATGCACTATATGCACTATAATGCACTATATGCAGAGTAAGGCCATGCAGTAAATGTTGATATTCAAATGCTGTTCTAATTCAAGTGAATGATTTTTTGATTACCTTCTTTATTCCTCATTGACGTAGAAACACACAAATACAGTGCATTTGTTGCTGTGTTTATATACCTGGATTTTAAATATTATATATATATATAATATATAATAATATTTTTTGACACATTGCGGCAACTTGGCTAATCTACTTGAAAATTGCCAAATACACAGCCTAAATGCTTCACACGACTGATCTAAACATGAGGCTTGTAGCAGCCCTTGACATCGAAGTAACCGGAGAGTCTCTGATGGGTGCAACTTTTTATTGCAGAATTCTTTTGTTGATATAGCACCGTGAAACTAGAAAAAGTAACACAAAATGGTTGCACTATTACACAAATATATTAACCTCAGTGCAGTACAAATTCCATGTTCACAAATTTAAGAAAGTTACACTAGTCTCTTAATATTAAGATAACATTCATGTGTGTGCAAACTGCATAAACAGGGTATATGCAGGAATCATAGAGATGAATTTACTACCTTTTACTACCTTTTTTACTATCGCCACAATATATTTTACGGGGTGGGGGGTATGCAAAGCACCACTTACTACTTGCTATAAGGTATAAATGGGACTACTGCGATCCCTGTAGCCCTAGTGCTGAGGTCTGCACCTCCGTGGGATGCGACGCAAAATAGTCTGGCGTGGGACAAAAAAAATAAAGCTCATTGCGGGTGTGGGCAGGCGGGATGTGCACTGCACTCCCGCAAATTAAATATGAGGGTAAAGTAAAATATATAAATTATAATGAAGCCCTCATCAATAAGCAAAACCTACTTTTCCAACAACTTTTCCTTCATGGTCGAAGCAGCAGTTGTTTCTTTTACCTTTCATTTTTTATTTAGACGTTACTGTTTCGTGTTTCAGTTACTGAGGCCTATTTAATGTTTTGTATGGTTGAAAACATGCAGGCTTACCAATAAATATGTTACCAAAACTGGTAGCCTAGGAATTATGTGCATGCTCTTTTTTTCCAAGCCAATGGACAGGCCTTTCCTGAGAAAGAACATACATCCTTGCAGGCATTTGCGGGCGGGAGCTGGATATAATATTATAGATGCAGGCGGGAGCGGGTCTAAAAATTGCAGTTCTTTGCAGGAGCCGGTGGGAGCAGTACAGTACAAGGCGGGAGCGGGACTGAATATTGCGTCCCGCGTAGACCTCTAATAGAGAGCTGTTCCCCCTTCCCACGAAGCCGCTGCTCGTGAATGCTTTGTTGTGTGATTTAATCGCTTTAATGCCGTTCCATGTCACATTGAGTTTTTTTGCACAATGAGCAAAAGGCTTCTCGTCATTTCCCATCACAGGTTTCAGCCAGTCTTTAAATGTCGGGTCGTCAACCCACGTTTGTGAAAATTTGCATTTACCCATTCTCTCATAGAGCTAGAAACGCAGCCGTATGAACTCTGAGGGGAAAAGGCATGAAATGTTGCTAGCAACCAGCTATAGCAACCAGCGAGCTCTGTTCAGGTCCTGTTAGCACCATATACTGTATTTTTTAGGCTAGATGAAGTTAAAACATGTAAACACAAATATTAAGCAAAAAAGGGAAACTCATTTTATATTGAGGTGGTGGTGAAAAATGTACTACCAAGTCAAATTGCGTTTGTTACCTTTTACTACCTTTCAAGGGCCTTCATTTTTTATTTTATTTTTTACTACCTTTTACAACCTTTTACTACCGCGCGGACACCCTGAAATAAACATCTGAAAGACCTTCACAATATTCACTTGAATTCAAATATTATTCCAATACAGGAAATAAAAGAATGACAGAAAAGATATCTCAGCACGGCAAAGAAAACTTAAACGTGGGCATTATTTGCTTCACTTACATAAAGACCCCAAAACTAACATAATCACACTAAATGCTTACAATAAACCAACATACCTCGGTCGGCTCGCTCCGCTTGCCAAGAGTGCAAGACGAGGGAAAATTGAGAGGAAAAAGTTGCATTCACCGGACATTCATGGGTCAGCTGTTAGCCTGCTTCATACACTATTCACGGACCTTAAAACGGCATAGAAATATGACCGGTGTAGACACATCAACTATAAAACATGCATACAAAATGTTTCAACATTTATATAAACGAACAGGCTTAAGGTCCGTTACAAGGCCAATGCACGTTATGAATAGTTTAATCATCAACTTGTCGGTTACTCGATGAAGTAGTTTATAATTTACACGAACCGAGAACGGCAACTCACTCTTGGTGCGCAATAAAGCGCGCAATAACCTTCTTCCTCTTCGGGGTGCTATTGGGCAGGCGGAGTCAGACGTTTAGACGTTGAGCCTCTGCGTGCTGCAGCCAAGGCTTAAAGCCGTTTCACACCGGTGCGATACGAAATTGCGGCACGAATTTGCAAAATATCCGTGCGGCAATTTTCCGCATGTGAAGCATGCACACTGAGTCCGGTGCGAAATGTTCGCATTCTTGTGTTCTATTCGCAAACGAAAAAAAAAGTCCCGCTTCATTATCTGACAGAAAATGGACTTGGTCAGTAGCAGCGACGACGATATAATTTTAATTCTTTTAAACAAGAAAAAGAAGAGAAAGTTTTGGGTCCATCCTATTTTGGAAAGGCGGGCGGAACATGGAGAGTTCCATAGGCTCATCCAAGAGCTGCGCCTGTATCATCCACGCTTCAGACAATACTTTAGGATGTCGATAGCACAGTTTGAAGCCCTTCTGGAGATACTGGGTCCTCACCTCAGGAGGACACGAACAAACTACCGTGAGCCAATCGATCCTGAGCAACGGCTTGCTGTATGTTTGAGGTAAGAAAGTCATGTAGGCTATATATATGTTCTCTGTGAAGCGTAACCATATTCTCAATTTGACAGGAGATACTTTTAGCTGGGGATATAGCATCCATATAGCCTGCCTAGCCAAAGTGGATCAGAGCGTGTGCGTAAAGGCGCACAACGGTGTGGTCACAGGCTATATGGACACATGATGACTCGTTTTTTAGAAAATGTCATAAAGCGAAGATATAATATATTAATCAGTGGCTTGGCATATAGCCAAATAGCTGAGCCAACCCGTATACATGTTTTCATATCGGCCTCAATGTTGTCCAACCGTGAAGCATAAACATGCCACCAAGATTACAGCCGCTCTCCAGCTGAGCCGGGATGAAAGCGGCCAACAGCTCATTGAGTACATTGTGTGGCTGAGTTCAGGAAATAAATAAAAATAATAAATGTTTGCCTATATGAATGGAGTTAAATAAAACGAGTAGCTTACATAACATATATTTCTATGACCGGCATACAAATTATTTTTCGATATTCCAATTCCTAGTCTTCCTTATATCAACAGAGATGTTTTTCGTTTTTATAAATATTAAAGACTATTACTGATGCCTTTTCGTCTGTATATTGTACCTGAAATTATTAATATAATTAAAGGTTATTAATGAAGAAAATAAGATAAATGCATTTAAAGGGCAATTGACTCCTTGTGAACCAATTACACATACCATTCCTCTCAAAATCCTCTGAACAGACATGAATGCATGTAGGCTATAAAATAATGGAAATAAGATCTAATCTGTGTAATTTAATTATTTACTTTTTTTTATTCTGCAGGTTCCTCAGCACTGGGGACTCTTTTGTCACTATTGCGTCAAGCTTTCGACTCGGGGTTTCCACGGTTGCTGGAATAGTGAAAGAAACCTGTCGACTGATCTGGGAGCAGCTCAAGGACCAATACATGCCGGTGCCCACGGAGGAGACCTGGAGAAACACGGCGCAGCGATTTAAAGAAAGATGGAACTTCCCCAATTGTCTGGGAGCATTGGATGGCAAACATGTTCGTCATTCAAAAACCGGCTCATTCAGGCTCCACCTACAGGAATTACAAGGGGACATTCTCGATTGTGCTCCTTGCCCTCGTGGATGCTGACTACAGATTCCTGGCTGTGGATATTGGGTCCTACGGCAGCAACAGCGACGGTGGCATTTTTGCCAAATCTGCTCTTGGTAGGGCTCTTGAAGCAGGTGCCCTGAATGTGCCACCCCTGCACTTGAGTCTGCACCACAGCTCGGAGACCTCCCTTTTGCCATTGTGGCAGACGATGCTTTCCCCCTGAAGACCTACATAATGAAGCCATATGCGGGAAAACACCTCCCCGAGGATAAGCGCATCTTCAATTACCGCCTATCTCGAGCGCGCCGCATATCTGAGAATGCGTTTGGCATCCTGAGCCAACGTTGGAGGGTCTACCAGCGGAGGATGCAGCTCAAGCCCAGCACAATGGATCAGGTCATCAAAGCCACCTGCATGTTGTACAATTACCTGCGTCCAAGTGATGGAGACCACCAGGATGAAGGGGATGTCACAGGTGGTGATGATGATGATGATGGTGATAATGACCCCGAGCCCACCCTGCGTAACCTCAGGCCTCTGCAGGGAAACCGCGGTTCACTTGAGGCCATGCGGGTCCGGGATACCCTCCGCCAGTTCTTCGCATCGCCTGCTGGCAGCGTCCCCTGGCAATACCCCCTGTGTCCGTCGCGGTGTCTTCAGTTAGAGGAGCACTAAGATGTTGTGACATTTAACTGACCCTCTGTGTATTTATTGATTTGTGTTCTCTACCCATTCATCAACCAATCATTTATTTGTTTGTTTATTCCATGTGTTTACATCCCAATCATTATTTACTATGGATGAGCAGTTTTCAGATTGTAATGTTGAATAATAAACTACTGTGGTTGCAAAACCTAACCTTTTCAAAGCATACCGTCATGTTGAGCAAGCACAGAGTACAGCTATAGAAGCTATAGATAAATGTCCTCATAACGTGTAGTAGGTTTGAGTATATCAAATAGGACAATAAAGTAGATCTTCATGTTTCAGCAAGAGAAAGAGTTAAAACTACAAACCAGATCCATCCATATAACACTCACCCACACTATATCCAGCAATATCCCTACAAGTTATTATTCCCATGTGCCTACTACAGATAGGTTTACCCATACTGAACAGAAAATTACTGGGGTTATAGTCAGTTAACCTTAACACACCTCAAATACTTAATAAAACACATACAAGGAATCCATATGAAATAGTTTAATAAAAATAAAACAATGAATCATATATAAAAAAAACAAATACATTGAGAATAAGAACATATTAGAAGTTAATTAATTAAGTCAACAATAATAACAAAAACATTTAGTAAAACTCACTAACACTAACACTACATAGAGGTAAAGCTGGTGGAGGGACCAAGTTGACCAAATGCTTGGTCAAAGTAATCTCCCTGCTGCTGGAATGCTGCACCAAATTCTGCCTCATGCAGGAGTTCAGTCATTTTTAACTTGACCCAGGACTGCCTCTCTGGTGCAAGCCTTTTCATCTGGGGTAGCAACCCCAGAAGAAAGTGTTGTACCCCCTCCTTATCCCCCTGAGCCTCCCTCTGCCTGGCCTGCTCCCTAGCCTCTTTCCTCTCCAGGTATTTCTCCAGGAAATCTGCCTGGCTGCACCTTGTCTTCCTCTTTGCTGCCTCACCAAGATTCCTGGCCCTATCTCCTGGCTGAGTGCTGACTTCTTCTTGCTCCTCAGCCTCACGGTCCTCAACTGCCTCTCCTTCATCTTCATCTGCCTCTCCCCCACAGTCAATATTGCTGGATACACTGTTGTAAAATGCAACTTCAGCTTCATGTCACAGCATGCAGTCATTTTATAGACTTCTATAATTCTAGGTTACTTTAAAGTTTTAAAAAAATGAAGTCAGTGTTAATTTAAGTCACTATGGCATAGTTACATCAATCTAATCTAATCTACTTTCTTACTGTAGGCTGCCAATCACAGAACATATCCTTACAAAGAACCAGTACTCTGTAATGTTTGTGCCCTGCAATCATACTTTACCTCCTGCTTTGTAATGTTGGGTTCAGGAAGGACAAGGCATCAAAGAACTTCCATTTTTTTTTTGATTTGCTGGCCTGGCCACTTTTGGTTGCCAGCTTCTCTCTCCTTCTCTTCATGTAAGTGTCACGAAGGTTCCTCCACAATTTCTTGACTATAGCAGCTATGGAGAAAACATACAGTGTGTGAGTACCAAGAAAGGATAGCTTTATTCACATATTGAAGCTGAAAGAAACATTGAAAATCTCCATTAAAAAAATAATAATTTGGGGCCACTCTACAATTTATCTACCGCTAACAATAGGCGCCAATTGAAATAATTGTGGGTAATGTAAGTAACACATATTATGCAATATGAGCATAATGGCATTAACATCATCAGAGGTGTTTATTTATGTATGGTCTTAATTGCATTATAATATATATATAATATAATAATGATAACAGTAAATTAATCACTACAGCAGGACATCTACATTTTGTTTATAGCATTTTGCTATCCTGGCTCGCTAGCTTCACTGCAAGTATAACGTTACGTTCAGCTTCAGCACTTACCATCATCCCCGTAGCCAAGCTTCTGCGCAATCGAGAGCCATATATTGTCCTTCACTTCCGAATTTAAATAGTCATCCATACTTTTATCGTACAAAATAGGGTGCTGGGACACCAAAATGATTAGACTTTCGCTCATTTTGTGATGGGGCGGGAAGTGACTGACATCATACAAAGCAAACGATTTCATTGGTCAAGCGTGTAGTTTCGCAGACGGAATTCCGCAGACGCCAAAGTGGTTACAGATTTTTTTTTGCCGCACGAAAGTTCCGCCCTGGTGTGCAAGCTCACATTATAACCCATGAAATCATTTTTTATGAATTTCCGTGCGAATAATCCGCATGGAAATTCGCACTTGGTGTGAAACGGCTTTAACTCCCCGGACCCTACACACATTGGCGGTTTATTGGGTTAACCGTTACATTCTGATGTCAATACGACGGCTCCGTGGTTCCGGGAGGCGGGAGCCGTCGCATCGCAGCGATATCATCATGAGCAGTTCTAACTGGAGAGAATGTGAAATCTGCGAGCTGCTGATCATGTGAGAGAAGGTGATGCATTCATATTAAACAAAGACCTTGAGAGTTGGTGCGTACTACGAGAGACACGCAGAAGAACTGTCCTTACGAGGCTTTTGTGGGGATAAAAAAGATGTGGTCAGCAAAATAATAGAATATGTTGGCGTTTTTGCACTTATAGACCTATATAGTTAATCGCGTTTGTAGCCTAAACTCAGACGTGAACTCATTCTTGCATGCGGGTATCTTCATTCATAAAAAATTAAAAACATTTGGGAATATGCAAATTATTCTAAAGAGGTCTAGACTCCTTCTCCAGTGAAACGAGAAAGCCTGTGCCGTGACGAACGGGGGGATTTTACCCCCTCGGTTTTACACAGGAAACTTGAAATAAGACGGTGAAATCGCCGGGCGTGCCAAGCATCGGCCGAACCGGCTTGGCAGTGTGGAAAGGCCTTATGCTGGAGAGAGCGCAGTAGTGTGCACATAAAAAAGCAGCCAACCATTCTTAAAACACTTCACACAACGCAACACACATACACACACACACACACACACACCACGGCGGGTGCTGACTGCTGACTTATGGAGTTAGAATCATGCCAAAACCCCACACACACACAAAACGTGTTTTACTCACGCACAACGATCCGCACACACACAAAACGTGTTTTACTCACGCACAATGATTCACACACACACACACACATTCAGAAACATATTTCTTCAAGTACAAACTAAAATCTTTCAAGTACAAACTAAAATCTTTCAAGTACAAAACAATTCTACAAGTAGGCCTACGGAACTAAAAGTTGCAAGTGGATCTGTATGCGTTTGTGTGTGGATCAGCAAGGCGGAAAATTAGTGCCAAAAGTCACGTGACAAACAAATGTCCTGTGATTGACACTACAGGACATTTGTTATGTCACATGACTTTTGGCACTTATTTTGCTGATCCACACACAAATGCATTCAGATCCACGCGCAACTTTTAGTTCCGTACTTGTAGAATTGTTTTGTACTTGAAGGAATTTTTTTTTGTACTTGAAAGATTTTAGTTTGTACTTGAAAGATTTTAGTTTGTACTTGAAGAAATATGTTTCTGAGTGTGTGTGTGAATCAATGTACGCGAGTAAAACACGTTTTGTGTGTGTGTGGATCGTTGTGCGTGAGTAAAACACGTTTTGTGTGTGTGTGGGTTTTTGGCATGATTCTAACTCCATACTGACTGACTGCATACACACACACACACCACGGCGGGTACTGATTGACTGTGCGCACACACACGCACATATACACAAAACATGACGGGTGCTGACTGACTGCGCACACACACAAACCTTAGAAGAGCTGTAGGCGAAGTAGCCTCATCAGAGACTCTACTTGCGTTAAACAGCAAAGTCTCAGAGCTTGGCGTCTTAAATCTTTTGTGGACTTTTGTCAACAACTCTTGCCTTTCTCTGCGTGCAGTATCACATAAAAATACTTAATGTTAGATCGCCATGGTTGTTGTATATAGGCCTATAGAGGAGGGTTCGGTTTCATTTAATATTGCATAGTTTCCAATAACTCCTGCTCAGCCCCTTGCAGCTTACGCGTGACCATGACGAGTGTGTCTGTAACCTTCGGGGAGTAGTAGCAGGATTTGATACATTTAAATTCAAAAACGGTATTCACTGTATCCGGACCTTTACATTTAAGCTAAAAGATATAGATATTCGAAAAAATACTAACTAATAATAATTATATTTCCAGAATAATCAGGCGGGCCAGATATTATGTCTTGCTGGCCATTTATGGCCCACGGGCCGCCAGTTGCCGACCCCTGCTGTAGGGGGAGCTCAATGCGAGCGCAAACCAAGAAAACAGCGAAGAAGTGGCCAAATTTGCATAGTTCCCCTTTAAAGCTACAGACAGCGAAACAGCGGCGCGTTTGGGGAAATCTCAATGTACGACTGGCTCATAGTGGCTGTAATTCTGCACAATGGCTGAATTTCGGGAACGTTTTCAAATACTGTGTTAGGGGCCCACTTATATCTATATTACAGCATCCATAAAGTAGCATGCCATGGGACCTTTAATACTAAACCCTGATCATGATTTTGAATCTTTTGTCCTGTCATTACCATCCTATGCTTATCCGTCGGGTCTTAAGGGGGTACCATTTTTTTAAATAGACGGAAAATCGGCTAAAGCTAAACATACAGCCTGTGACTCATGAAACTAACACAGTTCATATGTTTACAGGAGCAATGTATGCTCTGGTTTTCATTAGTTTCAGCTCACCAGCATGCCTCTGTTTGGCTGTGGGATGATTTGTGATATGTTGTGTGAGATTGTTAATGAATAAACACAAGAATGTGTTTTTCAGTTCAGTTGCAGGCTTATACGTATAACCTAAGTAAGGATATACGTGCATCAGGTACATCAAGAGATTACTGGGCTATTTACTTTGTTTCTCTTTCATTTTAAGTTGTATTCATAATTTACTAAGAGTATGAAGGTCTATTTGTGTGCTATATCATTCAGGGAGCCAACATCAAACTTCATTGGATGTGGTTCAGTAGGTGATAATTATATTTAACAAATTATCAGGTGTGCATTGTTGTCATGACAACCCAATCGCCCCAGGAAGTAGAGCTCAGTGGTGGCGGTAAGAATGCATAATCATCTTAAACTGGATCCATATTTAGCAACTTTCAATGCATGGACATTCTCAAGTTTAACAGAAAAAAGAATAATTGAAAATAAAAAGATTGCTCTTCTACAATTATTGAGGAAGACTGTTTGTGGAGTTTGTTGAATTAAACTATGTTAGGGTCTACACATACACACTGTGTTATTATTCCATACATCTATTAAAGGGTTAAGGTTTAAATTGTTCAGCCGGCAACATGTTTTAAAACATTATCAACATGTCATAGAACAAGGTTGTGGTGAAAGGAATAAAGAAAACCGAAGAGAAAACAGCTAAATCTAGTGCACAGATGTTAAAAATCTCCCAAATGAAAGAAGAACTGGATTGTGTAGTCTTTCTATTCAGTTCCTTATGTCTGCGATTTGTCTTACACTCAGCTCTTCATGGCCATGTCCTTAACTAACCAGATTACAGTCAAGGATTTGACAGTTGTAATGCAATCTGAGGTGTAAATTTGTTCATGTTTTTCTCCCTTTTGTCATGATGTAGAAAACAGTGACGAAGGTTGGATTTGTCACTCTAAACAAACAAACGAACATGAAGCAAGGCAAACCACGTGCATACACACAAACACACACTCAACGGATTGATTGAAGTCTGTTTTTTGAGGATCTTAATCAATGGATGATGGAGAATTCTGTTGCTTCTTGTATGCTTTTGTGCACATGTGTGTCTATACCTATACAATTGTGTTTCCAAGTGTTACAGTTTCAGGTTTCTACATGTGTATGTGTGTGTGTGTGTGTGTGTGTGTGTGTGTGTGTGTGTGTGTGTGTGTGTGTGTGTGTTTGCTTTTATGTGCGTCTAAGACACATTCAAGTCAATCTTCAGTGGCCAGAGATGCATTACTTGAGGCTGAAAACCCCAGAAGGGTGTTTTTAGAAACAACAACAGAATGACAGGCGTGGGATGCCTCTCTATTATTGTCCTCTATTATTCTTTCTCTCGATCTGTCTTTGCTCCTATTTTTCTCCATGGGCTTTAACTCCTGATCTTGCTCTCATACCATCCCCTCTGATGTGTGGCCACGGGCCCCCCTCTCTCTGCTTCTGTTTCCGTTTTATTTTTTTGTATCTCATGGGCAGATGCCATCTCGCCTATCAGGCTTACATGCCTCTTGTCTGTTCATCGCTTTTCCTCTCTCCTCATTTCTGTTCACCAGTGCCTGAAATGTCAAACACTCGATGAGCACCTTTTCTTTAGAGCCATCCTCCATCCCTCCGTGATTGGTGTTTTACTGATGAGATAAAATCAACCCCCCCCTCCCCCCAGATCTTATGTTTGAATAATTAATTCAAACAAAAAAGAATAATTAATTGAATAATCATTTACATTTAGCAGACGCTTTTATCCAAAGTGACTTACATCGCTTAATACAATACATATTGACACACCGACGGCAGAGTAAGGCGAGGCGAGGCGACAGCCAGCTAATCATGAGCAATTAGGGTTAAGTTTCTTTGTCAGGGACACATCAACACTCAGCTAGGATGAAAGCTGACTCTCTTTAATTTCTGTTTTCTTTTATCTGCCGATACGGTTTCGGTGCTCCCACGCCCCCCCTCCTCTCCGTTTGTTTCGTATAGGGCTGCAACTACCGATTATTTTAATAATCGATTAATCGGTTGATTATTTTTTCGATTAATTGATGAATTGGATAAAAAAAAGAAACATTTGTAATTGCCGCCTCTTTATTCAAAAACTGAACATTACTTCAAATTCACAGTGCAGACTGAAGTGTAAAAACACAAGGTTATTGCTCCAACGTCCCGGAACTATTAAAAGTAATATTAAATAACTGGGATAACACAAAAAAACCATACAATGTTTGATATGCATTTATATATACAGTATACAAGGGATGCCCATGGTTAACCGGTCAACTGATAAGATCTTTAACCGGTAAATACTAACGGTTAAATAAATTAAATCATCTTAATTTCTCTCAGATGACAGATCGTTAATTTTTATTGATATCGATACCATTTTCGAGACTCCTTGAAATATAACTTGTATTATTGCCAATAAGATGATCATAGTTCAGGATAGGACGTTAAACAGGTCATAATTCCATCTTTACTATCTATTTTATATTGCTGGGAAAACAGGTTTTCGCCAAAAATCTCAAATTTCTTTTTTTGTGTGTTGCATTTGAACGCATCGATCATTACTGAGCCGATCTGAACACATCATATTTGACACTGTTAGCGAACTTTTTTTTAAGCTAACTAACTCTATATCCTGCCGACTTTAACATGGATTTAAAAACTGGATTAGGCCTACTATTTTTTTTTTTACCATCCGGTTGTGTTATTACTACTGCTACTTTGAATGACTGTTGATGCACGCGTTGCCGACTTCGAGCCCGTCTACGCACCGTCTGCAGCAGCAGCAGCTTTTCGGTTGGACTAGACTGAGTTGACAGAGAGTTTTTTTAATCCGAAGACAGTGAAGGTACAACACTTTTATATAGGCCTACAGTCCAGTGTTAAGGTATGATCAAAATACAAGCTGTGGTCGCTCACACTAAAGCTCGCTGTGGGCGTGCATGAACCACGAACCAACCATGAACATATTATATAGAACCAACCATTAACATATTATAAAGAACCAACCATGAACATATTATAAAGAACCAACCTGTCGGCGGCTGGCTGTAAACAGTGCTGCGCCTACGAGTGACGTATTAATCGCGCGACTCAACGAATCGATGACCGAATTCGAAACGCTTTTAGGCATCGATTTTTATCGATTCGTTGTTGCAGCCCTAGTTTCTTATATCTTAATTAATTAATTTATTAAGGGCGCCACCAGAGGGCGCCCCCAACACATAGGTCGCCTATGCCGAGCGCCGGCCCTGCCAGCAGCAAAAATGAAACATTAGTAGCCTATATAGCCTAATAAACACTGTCATGCACCTACCCAATGTCAAAAGCCATCACTGCTTCGACGAACCTTTCTCCCCGACCCGGCAACGGCAAGTAAGTAGTATTCTGCTTTTAAGTTTCATTTTTAAGTTATTAATTGTTGTCAGTGTAGTTTCAATGTTACAGATAAATACATGCTTTATATTTAGTCAGCATTTCAGAGTTCTAAGGTTTTCCAGAATATGCATTCCCAAACTGTTCACGTCACTATTAAGATCGCATGAAATGATGTGCTATCGCGCGACCTGCAACCAGGAAGTAAACACTCGCTCGATATGTGCTGCTTTTCATGAACCTGAGCAGATCGAAGTGTTCTCATCAAGGGTTGCGGGAGATGATGCTACACTCTCCACCTCTTGTTCTTGCTCTGCCCTTTTCTTCCAAAATAATTATCTTATATCCATCTCTTATCAACGATATTTTATTACTGTACTTGACCTGAGAAGACCTCTGTTGAGTTGTGTTACTGTACTGTTGCAGCTAACGTTGCATTCGGAAGAAAAGATGTTGAGTCTTCTTTAGCCTTCGGCATATTTATTTAGTAACTGCAGCGGACACATCATTCTCACGTGCTGTGTCTCAAATCGCGCACTTCTGCACTTATACTTAATATTTTGAGTACGCAAGTGCGTTCACACTGAGCAGTGTGCGAAAATGTAGTGCGCTATGCGCACTACATTGACGCACTCAAACGGCCAGAAAATTGAGTGTGAATCGATGGATACTTACCACACTTAACGGCCGCCATCTTGGTGACGTAGATGCCGCTCCGTCCATAGACATATATACATAGACGCCGCATTGACTGTTGCCGCCCACTAGAGCGACGTGCCTACAGGGCGGCCATCTTGGAACAGGACCATTCGCTCCTACAGTGCATTACGTCTATGGAGAAATGATGTGTCTACACAATAAAAATGATCATAAATCGCTCATTTGTCAAGCTATTTTCACGGGGTGTGTTTGTCAAAACATCAGAACCAGACAGACAGACATAAATAGAACAAAAAAATTTTAAAATATCCAACACCACGCTGTATCATAGCTACTTGTATGACGTTTTTTAACGAACCAAAACCGTTTTGAAAATCGGTCAAAAAATTCAGAGAATAATTCTATTTTGAGATTGAGGAGTACCTGTTTCCCTCGTAGATGTTCATGTGCCGCTGCCTCTGTTGGTCCTGTTCCAAGATGGCCGCCCTGTCGGCACGTCGCTCCACAGTCGATGCGGCGTCTATGTATATATGTCTATGGCTCCGTCTAGAGCTACGTCGCTAAACGGAAGATACGTCACTACTTTTCAAATGGCGGCGGTTGGTTGGTTGCAAACAACGTTAAAAAGTAGTAGAAGAAGAAGCTGTCGAGTCATTTCCGGTAAGTGCGCAGCGGCAGTGTTTGATTTGAGACGGTAGTAGCTTGTCAAAATTTGCACTGTGCAACTAAATTCACTGAATTGCAGTGCACTTAGAGAAGTGCGCGATTTGAGACACAGCAACGGTCACGCTGCTATTTTCCCGCGTTCTTACTACGGCATCTCAGCCGGAACCATAAACTAATGAGGCAGATGCTGCGCCATAGCGCCTCCCCGTGGCACAAGCATATACACAGTACATCAGTACATATCAATGTAAAACCACATCACATACAACTGAGGACATATCTTAACAACCTCTGAGAAGTGACGCGGCGCCAGGGTGTTGCCATAGCAACACCAGAATTTGTTTAGCCACAACAAGTTGGCTACATTTATATATGTATTTATTTATTATTAAGGATGAAAGAAAATGTGTAATTAAAGAATAAAACAATGAGTGATGTGATTTAAGATTTGGGATAATTTTTGTTTGAATAACGTCTTGCTGCAACGGCCAGTGCCGGCGCCGGCATTGCAAGGGGAGGGATATTACGAAAGTTTGCAGGAGGCGGGATAAGTGCAGCCGCTGTCACTGGCAATATATTCAGAAGATAGTCAGAAGAGCAGTACTAACGTGTATATGTGAAAGCAGCTATTATTATGTAAGGGATAATGTATAGTTCGGAGGTTGTTATGGAGAAATAAACCCCGACAGGTTGGATGGAACCCCGACGTGAAGCGGAGGGTTCCATACAACCTGAAGGGGTTTATTTCTCCATAACAACCGACTAACTATACATTATCCCGCTTATTACACGGCTTTACGAGTAAAATAAATAATAAACAATAGATAATAACCCACAATGATTCAGCAGCGACAAGGATTCGTCAGTAAAGTTTTTATTTAGTAGCATATTTATATTGAATTGGCCGTTGTTTGTCCTGTTGATATGGGACGTGTACGTGACAAGGATTGATCGGTAAAAGTTTCTATTTTACATGACGCTGTCCCTAGCAACGGTCCGTTATACATGACGACGGTCCGTTATACAGAAATAACAGACCGCAGAGCGCAGCGCTGGACCAATCAGAGAGCAGAATTCAATAGAGCCGTGTAATAATAATATATACAGTATATATAAATATCTATACATATACAGGGTATATATATATATATATATATATATATATATTATATATATATATATATATATATATATATATATATATATATTTAAAAAATTACGGCACGGGCTGATCCCCAAAGATCCGGGGCTATAGCCTTGAATGCCCAGGTCTAACGACACGCCTGCTTGACATACATCAAATCATCTGTAGGATAGCGGGGGTGGTGGGTCAATGGTTTGACATTGTCATGGGTACGGGATTCTCCTCACCAAAATCTGTTACCGTTTGATGTTGGGTTGACAAAATTTTTTTTTTTTTTTTGCTGTACAGTATATTTCTCTCTGTCTGCCTGTCAGACTCTAAGCCTGTTCGGTTGACACATGCATACACACACACTAATGCACCTACACACACTCTGGGCCCTATCTTGCATCCGGCACAATTTACTTTCTCACTGGCGCATGTGTCGTTGCTAGTTTGCAACTGGCGCAGAGCGTTCTTTTCCCTCCTGCGCCACGCATCGGTAAATTAGGGAATGATTTTGCGCTCCAAGGGGTGGTTCCGAGAAAGGAGGAGGCGTGTTCTGGTGCAAACGTTCCCTGGTGCTATTTTGCAGTTTCAGCAACCACTTGCGCCACAAACCAGGAAATACCTGGTTTAAACTCAGTGGCGCAATATTCAGATACTATTTTAAGAGCGCATGCATAATGTTGCTTGTGCACCTCGCGCATATGTGGCACCCTGGGTTCAGGAGAGTTAGTTGTTCTGCTGAGTTAAACCAGTTTCTATTAGGTTGGTTGTAAATGCACCAGCCATTCCACCAGGAGGCAACAGCGCTAATGTACGTATCACCTGCAGTCGGTTGCACCAGCAGAACGTAAAGCCGATCATCAGTTCGGGTGTAAAGTCTGCCTTAAACCTTCGCTCGATGTAGCTAGTTTCAAACTAAAGGTGTTCTAAATTTTGGTTGCACCGCCATTAGTTAAGTTGTAACGTTACTAGTAGTGCGTAAATTGTACCAGTGTCGCTTTTAATGATGTTTAGACAATTTCAAGCCTATCTTTGACAGCCAACAATGTAAACAGGAAGCACTGGCAAGTTTCCACCTTATCCGAGTGAAGACGCGTTAGCAGTACCACCCAAATGAGAAGGCAAACAAAACAGTTTTGGTAATTTATTCTCTAAAGTTTACTTGGACGGTATAGGCGTGAGGTTAAGCTATTTGATGGCGGATTTTATAATGGATAAATAAATAAATATGCTTTCTATGCTATCGTTGTGTGTGTCGTGAGTTTTTGTGTGCGTTAGCCTCTACCTGGCTATGCATTGTATGGAATAGCTCTAGAAATGTTGGTTTGTACGTGGGCTCAAGTTGTTTTTATTTGGACTGAGTCACCAACTAGGTTTTGAAAAGACCCAGTGGCAAAATATCTCAGAGCCAAACACACTTGCATCGCTGGACATAGAGCCGAATTTCGGTTTGTGTTGTGCTTCAGGTCGGTTTGTCAAGGAAGGCCCGGTTATTCTCAGTAATTCTGCCCGGCAAAACCGAAATCGCGCATATAAATCAACATCATCACACTGAAGGAATGGATCGATACGGTCACGGACAATCCGTCCCCGGCGCAAACCTTGTTGAAATTCCTCTTCCCATTGCTCAAAACGAATATTTTTGTGTTGAACTCTTAACGTATTTAAAAGTCTTTATTGCTAGAATGGAACTTACACCAGCTAGAGGGGAGGTGTAAAATATAAGTTATAACTTAGTGTTAAGTTGAAACTATCTGCTTGGTGCAACTGCTATTTTTTTAGTAGAGTATAAAGTCGAACGTTTGGGCGATTTACGTTCAACGTAGCCTAAGTGGGACCTTACATTCTGCTGGTGCAACCAGCTGCAGAGCTCGAAGAAGTAGATTGTATCGTGAGTTCTAAATGAAAGACGTTCATTGCAAGCTGTTGCCAGAAACGGAATGTGTTTTGTCTGTTACAGAAAACATGATCAAATAAATCGATTTTGAGACCAAGAAATCAACCTCATCATTGAGCGCGTTACACAAAGAACAGCTGATACAGCGCTAATAGGTTGTACTTTTAAATCAATGCATCTGCAAACATCGTACAGCAAATCATATTACAGCATATTTCCTTGATACAGATATCGTGTACATGGCCATAACTTTTAGGATTGATGAGTGATCATGAGAAAACATTGTTTTATCGCGAGTGAGTGTTTAAAGAATGAATGAATGAATGTGGCCGTGCATGTGTATGCGTTCAATTATTAATGAATGCAGGCGCGTGTGTGTGCGTCCATCTGTTTAAACACATACAAACTAAATAGCATAATACAGTCCAGGGCAAAATTTATTTGAGGACTGAGTATTTCTGAAGCTGTGGAAGAAAACCTTATTCCATGTGTGAATAAGGCCATATTATTTGGCCATAAACTGAGCCATTTGAAGTTTGAAATTCAAGTGCATCTGTCTCATCGGAGACTGCAGACGCGCTGTCAAAATATCAACTTGTCAAGATTCAAATGCGCTCATGGCTCTGAAAGGGGATGGGGATTAGGCTACTTCAGACCAACCCTTTTTAAATTTGTGCCGGGTGCAAGGGTCATTTTTGCGCCGGTAAAATAGCGACATTGCCATTGAACCGCCCACAAAGCTACTTGCGCTTTGCGCTTCTTACTTGCGTTTCAGACCATTAAAATAGGGCCCTCTCTGTTAAATGAAGGTAAAACTGCTAGATTGGGAAATGCTTTTTGGCCCATGCATGTCCATGCATGTTTTCCTTCACCTCCGTCTTTGCAACACGCTTCATGATCAGCAGCTATGATTTCATAATGACGCAGACCCGATTCTACTCAGACAACTATGGGCAAACTTTCAATAAAGCATGACACACCTGAGATGAGAGATAGCGAGAGATCTTAAGATGGAGATATGTAGTGACGGCTAAAAGGATTTTTAGATGACTTACAACAAAAACAGAGACAATAACAAACAAAATAAACATGGGAATAGGATTGTCACTGAAGCACACCGAGACAAGATCAAATAAATGACTTTAGAGACAGACATGGTTTGTCAAGCATTTTGTCAAACAGGGAGATGAAGTTGAAGGCATAAATACATAGATGCAAGACAAGGCATCCTAAAAATGAAAAAAATAAAATAAAATAAGGAGAAAAGAATGTGTCCTTTGTTCGATCCTACAAGAGAAACTCTGCTTTTTCCTGAGGCTAGGAAGGCAGACACTAAGCAATTCAATATCTGTCCCGATCAGAATATAACACCTGTGCCAACTTAACTGATGTGGCTGTCTGAATATCAATTTACAAAGATTTTCCGTGAATTCTTTCTGTTCTCTGAATACATCAGAGTGTGTTTAAAGTTTAAATTCGGTTGAATCAAATGAAAACAACAAATGCATGATCATTCATGAACCAACTGAGATCAAAGTAGGGAAAATCATGGCCCTGTAAACCCTAAAAGGCTTATCTGCTTTTCTCAATGAAGGCTTTTCTGTTCTTTGTGATGTTTTTTTTGTTACTGTTGGCTGTCATGAGGGTTGGGTCATTGTGATAAGAACATCTTTTCTATTTTGATACTCTCAATGCTATTTCTAGTGCAGATATGAGATTTTTCTGCATCGATAGGGGAGTTTTGTAAATGTGTTAAAATTGGAAGGTGAGGTGTGTGCGATGGGTGCTTTAATCTGGATAAATATAACTCAACGGTAAGAATTGCTGCGTGGAGACTGATTATGTGCCGCCAAAATAAAATACGTAAAAACCTTCCAAACCCCTTCTGGTCATGCTGCACTTCACCAGTTTGCAGTGTAACAGTGTTTATTTTGCAAAACATGCACAAAAACGCAGAAAATAGACATATTTCTTATTCTGATTATACTTACTTTCCTGTGTTGCTGGGCGTGTAAGAAAAGTGCATGCAAATTGATCCGTTTGGGGGGGGGTTG
>OLKM01002429.1:53418-69570 GCA_900291075.1 Melanogrammus aeglefinus
GTATATAGATATCATAATAATATAATAATAATAATAATCAATCTTATTATACAGGCTTTTCTAAACAGAGCTACAAAGAGTTTTGACCATTATTTAACAAAAAAATACAAGAAATGAAAAGTGTACCAGGCAAAACATAAAAAATCAAACAAAATTGAACTTAAATAAACTCTTTGCCTGCAGACCTTAAAGGTCTGCACCTTTTTTGGCTTAACTATGAACTATGAACTATGCACCTTTTTTGGCTTAATTCACCTAATATAACAGGTTAAGAGTCATTATGATGGTTCTATTACACCATGGTTTCTCAACGGGAAGGTTACGCTGGGGGCGCTGAGAACGTGATTTTCTTTTTCCATTTTTTTTTTCCATTTTTGGGGTGAAAAAATAGGCTACCTGAAATAAATAGCCTATTTTAATTTTTTGGTTTCTAAACCCCTCTACCGATCCAGCAGCTACTCTACTGTCTATGCGCAGTGAACAGGGTCCATACAGCGGTTTGGTCTGCACACGCGCAGGATTCCCCGTTACAGTCAGCTATCGCATATCTTCTAACGCTGATAAACATAACCCAAGTCGTTAACAGTTCAAATAACCATGCTACCTCGGCATGGCTCCATGCATTGCCGGCTTTCTTGAAAACGAAATGCACTATGGTACGTAAATGCCATGGGGAAGGTCGTCAACGATTTGTTTACGAAGTATTTAAGATACGTAAAAATACTACTACGAAGCTGTAGGGGGCTCGTGTGGAGAAAAGCTGCGGCGCAACCCGAAGAAAACAGCGAAGAAAATGGACAATCATCTAGTATTTCTGAGATGTAACTAGGAGAAAGGGCATAGAGAGCTTTGAAATTTAGCAATATAATTCTAAAATCAATTCTCCAGCAAATTGGGAGCCAGAAGGGATGCAAGATTTGGAGTAATGTGTTCAACTTTTAGTTTTGGTTAGGAGCCTGGCAGCAGAATTCTGTACTATTGAAGCCTGTGTATTAGGGCATTGACTTTTGCCAAAAATATATCAAAGTTGTTTGTTTATTTTTATTAATATCGAATATGTATAATAATATTTGGACCATTAATCTATCAGCTAAGACCTGTATGGTATCAAACTTGAATTATATGTTCTGTCCAGTAATATTTTGTCCACCAGAGGCAGTGTATCAGTCAACGTCATAGGCCGTCGGGCACGATTTTTTCAGATACCTTTTTTGGTCGACACAACGTGTAATCATTTACTCATAAATATAAATAAGCCATCAAAAGTCAAATAAACCAGTCAGGCTAAACTGAAAAGACAAAATAGGTAACCCAAAAACCATCCTACAAGCCATTAAGAACGCCATTGCCAAATTGTTATGCTCACATAAACTCCAGCCAGCCTGATCTTGTATGGCTGCAGACTTTTTTAACGTTTATTCGCCAAAAAAAACAGGTGATTCACTTTTCTTGGTCAGGGAAGAGGTTGCTTTGAGATGATGTTCCCCGGTGGGATAAACATCCTCGTTCCGACACACGAGTCCGCATTTGCCAGTCCGCGTGCCAGCTGGGCGAGATGATGGGTTAAGTGGGCTTCTCTCCTCCACCAGTAACAGGGGTGTCAGACGGGGGTGGGGGCTCCATGGCGTAGGCCATTCCATTTCTCTTTGGATCACATCTTCATCGTCTTTTAAATAAATAGTTTGTTATGTGGTTGTTTATGCTACGTTTTATAGCGCCTTTATTTTTCAATGTAGGCTATACAGCGAGTTTTGAGCATTTTTAGAAAAGCAACTCGATAATAGATGTTTACGTTTTGATGATTTCTTATTGAAATATCTAATTATTACCTGCTCCAGCCGAGTTTTGGCAGTAAAATGAAAGAGGTCCCCCTCCACACTAACAGCATCTTTCCTTGACTGGCTTTGCTCGTGGCGCGTAGTGGTGGCATTCTCAAGTCTTCCTCGCTGATGTCTGCAAGCTCTGAACCTTATCCTCGGCACTGCTCCGCGATCTTTTCCAATAACCAGCCGGTGGAACGGGTCGGTAGCTGGCTGGTTCAGTAGCAAGAAATCATCCCCCCTTTTTGTGGGGACATATCGCGCCTTCAGCATCAGTTGACAACATGTTTCATTCTCAGTCCTGCCGGGTCATCGGTGGAGGGCTTTAGTTGTGTCAGAAGCACATACTGTAGGGAAAGGAACACTGATTCTGTTGGGTATCTTCAGTGGGGGTAAGTCACTCATGTGCAAGTCACCAAGCAGTCCAAAGTCATAACCAAGTCTCAAGCAGTCCAAGTACTGTTTGAGAATCAAGCAAGTCAAAGTCAAGTCATTGCTCAGTTCAAGCAATCGCAAGTCAAGTAATACAAATTTCCGATGATCTAACGCCAGTTTTCAAGAAGTTAAAATCGGTAAAGAGTCCTTACATAAGTTGAGTTTTATTTCACCAATCAACAATAGCAATTCTAAAATTAAGCAATAACCAAACTATTGCAAACTTCCAAAACAATTCAATTGATAGTTTGAATTTTTTTTCATTACCTCCAACCTATGAACAGAATCAAATGAACTCTAGTGCATGTATACGAGACATCAAGTAATCAGTAAATCTGCAGCACTTAGCTTACCTTTTGTGGTTCTGGTAGTGACGGATGAAGCTAGATTTTTTGAGCTGCAGACCTGGCAGACCGCTCGTCCCTTTTTCTTACACTATTATGGACATGTACTGCTTGAACCAATTTGAATTTATTTTTGGTTTGGCCCCCCCTCCATGACTGCTGTCTCTATATGACCTGGCTTCAGCAGCGGCGTGTCTGTGCGAGCGCAATTCAACCCGAGATGCGTTGTCATTTATTGCACTGTAAATCACCCATCATGTTCCAAAATATATATTATAGTTATATGTAAATTAGGGATGCAACCGAAATGAACATTCTGGCCAGTATTTCGCCGAAACCGAAAATTCGGTGCATCCCCTACTATATTCCTTCCTATTGCCCCAATCCCGAAGGGGGTAACAAACGCTTCTGTCCAAGCTGATTCCTTTTTAACCTTTGCGTGAACAGCAGGCCAGTCCGAAGACTGGAGGGACCGAGAAGGATATAAGGAATGATCAGGTCTTTCAGTAGGAATGGAATAATCCATGCAAGGCTTTATAGGTTAGCAGTAAGACCTTAAAGTCTGATCTGAAAGTTATTCGGTAGCTCAGTGCAGAGAGCGAGAGAATAGGTTTGATAATGATCAAAACCTCTCGTCTGGCAGCAGTTCTATGCTGCATCATTCTGTACAAGCTTAACTTTTTGTGGTAGAGTTCGGTAATCCCGAGAACAGCTGCATTGCAATAATCCAGTCTTGACAAAACAAAAATGATGAATCAGTGTCTCTGCGTCCACTGCAATAACATTGGTCTGATTCTTGCGAACGTTTTCTCAGATGGAAAAAGAATTTAGTTGTACTTCTCACAATGTTGGCAAAGCAACAGTTGAGGTCGAACAGGCACACAAGATTTTTGACAGACGCACTCTGGTGATGGCAAGAGGCCATCAACCACGTGAGACCCTCAAGCTCTCCGGTCCCGCTTCGAGCCGATAATTCAGCTCTGTCTTCCCCGGTGTTAAGCTGTAGGCGTTTTTGTGCATCCCGCCTTCACCGACAGCCAAACAGGATTACCTCTGAATTCTGGGCGAGTTCCCGGAGATCTACAGGAATGAAGAGCTGGGTGTCATCCGCGTAGCCAGTGGAAACTAATTCCGAAGCTGCGGATAACGTCACCAAAAGGGAACACGAGATTACAAAAGTAATGGACAAGACTGACCCTTGTGTAACACCAAAGCGTAATTTGCAAATGCTTGATGTGAAACCTCATGAAGCACAAATTGGTCTATTTGTGAGGTAGGATTGGAAGCCAACCAAGAGCTGTACCCCGAAACCAACATGAGTGACTCAAGACGGTGAGAAGAGTGCTGTGTCGATCGTATGACCAGCGCTTAGATCCAGCAGCACACGCATTAAAGCTTGTATTTTTTATCCAAGGCAAGAAGGATGTCATTTACAACCTCCGTAACAGCAGTTTCAGTTGAGTGGAAAATCCCTGACCCGACTGGAACGGTTCCATACAGCGATTGCTTCTCGTCAGATAATCGACGATGTTGCTTTGCACAATCCTTTTCTGTACCTTTGGACAGGAAGGGTAGTTTTCGATATAGGCGATAGTTCTGATAGTTCAGGCTCTAGGCCCAGGCCTTTTGAGTAGCGGTTTATCACGAGCTTGAAATTAGAAGGAGACAATTCCTGTGAAAGCGAAAGATTGTCAAAGCGAGAACGGATGTGCAGGCCCCATGTGGGAAGAACTCCTTAAGAACTTGGAAGGGAGTACGATGCCAACATACAAGTTGGTTGGCTTCGTGCCTTTATCACCCTTCAAGTTCCACAGGGGAATTGCCTTGAACTCCCAGAGAGTTGCGGTCAGAAATTCCCCATCCTACTAGCAGACCCATCTGCCTCACAGGATGGTATAGGACAGGGCGCACGGCAGGCATCAATATCCCTTGATTGATTGAATCTTTTTTCTCAAAGAAATCCATGAATTCACCTGCCCACGATCGAGGAGCCTGTGGTCTGAGTCTGTTTCTGAGGGAGGCTCTTCACCGTGTCAAACAGAAACTTGGGATTGTTTCTATTCAGGTTGAGGACACTGGAAAAGTAGGCGTTCCTGGCAATAGTCAGCGCACCCTTATAGATAGCAGACCTGTTGTGCCATGCAAAGACCTCAAGTTAAGTCCAGCGCCATTTGCGTTCAAGGATCCTGCAGCTTCTTTTCAGAGTGCGCGTTTCTATATTAAACCAGGGAGCTGGTTTTTCCAATGTTCGTTTTTTAATTACGAGCGAGCAAACTGAACCGATGGCAGCAGACAAGGCAATGTTGAGGTCAACAGTAAGGCACTCCACAGAACCACTATAGTTACAAAGAGGTGCAAGCAGGGGTGGACTGGGACCAAAATTCAGCCCTGGCAATTTCTGTCCAGGACAGCCACTACATTAATAGCAACACTACATATAAATCCACAAATCTTGCAGCATCTTCTCATGCATACAACCAAAGGAGTCATATTCCTTGATAGGATTAGCAAATAAAAGCACGCAACTATGAACTCAAGGACAAAAATTTACAGCTATAGCAATCAATCAATCATCATTCTTTATTTAATTATAGTGGTCAAATCACAACAGAAGTTATGTCATGTCAGAGTGGCGGCTGAAAGTGAGCAAGTTCCTCGAACATGGATGGAGGGGGAACAACTCCTCAGGCTCACATGTCAAGTGTTCAACCTGAGAGTGAAATGATACATTATTAAGTTCTCTAATCAAATCACAAATTAAGTAATGATTTCATAAAACATAAAAATGATAAAATCAGTCACCAGAGTCCTAGAAGGAGAACTCAACAGCCCAAATTTGGTGGCAGTGAATGCAAAGAGTGGAGTCAGAGAGAGAGTCAATTCCTCGAACTATGGACGGAGGGGGAACAACTCCTCAGGCTCTCACATGTTAAATGTCACACCTAGAGGGAGCCATGGATTACATTATTAATTCTGAAAAATAAAAGAAATGTCTTTCCTCTGTGCTACTTAAGAGTTTGAAACGCTTGTTTGGATGTGTGTTTCTTTTAATGTGACTTTTTTTTTAAATGAATTATAATTATGAAGTATGATTTTATATACATTCCAAAAACAATACATGATCAACTGTACCAAATTCTAACAGTGGTCTCAAATGAGAGAACAAGTCAAACGTATAGAACAGAGGAGAACGACTCCTCAATATATTCAGAACTCAACCTGTAATGGAGAATAGATTGATAATTAGTGTCGATGATAAGCACATATAAAACTTCTAAAAGGCTATCATTTAACAAATAATTAATACTACATTCCATAATGTGTGAATGTGTGATGATGCAATAAATAATAGTATATATATCTTCGCCTTATCGTGGAGCAGCTTTTTAAGCAGCTCAGTCTTCTCTGCAAGTCTGTCTATCACAGAGTCAGAGTCCAAGGCCCTGAGAATGTCTTTCTCTGTGGCCATCAAACCATAATGCCTCCAATTTATCAGATGAGAGGGTGCTTCTGAGTCTGTTTTTAATAAACTTCAAAATTGAAAATGTGCGCTCACAAGCCACCTGCATGAGGGATAATGTAAGCAGGTATTTATAAGCAAGGCCTTGGACAGGGTATGCATCTGTTAGCATGTTGAAACGGCGAAGTATCTGGTAGCAGCACAGAGGGCATTCTTTGCAGGAGCAACAGCTTATGGGAGTTATCTCAACCTCTGTGTTGTCCTCCTCACCGACCTGATCCATCTTCTACTGTTCTTTGCCCTGTACTCCTGCCAATGGGGATGCCGTTCAGCCTGTTCCACTGGAGTGTCCAAAGCTTTTCAACTCAGCCTGCATATTTTCCTTGGTTGCCCTGCTGTCAAATCCTTGCAAGCACCTTGCTTAAGTCTTGAAGGGCAGACTGGGGGAAGAGCAACTGGTGCAGAGTTGAGGGAAGTTTCTGGGATCAGAACTGCCAAGTCAGCATATAGAGATTGCCGTGTGTTAAAAAGCGCCTATGAATGGCTTCAATTGCGCTGTGTCCAGTGATCCGGTTATGCAACATTCACCTCATAGGCATTTTTTTCTGCATCATCGCCAGGGTTCTCATCCTGAGCCATCTCCTCCAGGCAAGACTTTCTTCATCCTCCTCCTCTGTTTGTGGCAGTGGTGGCCTTCCTTTCAATGTCTGTGTCATCTCTCTCTTTGGATTTCTCGTGTGTTTGTCCAGTTGACAAATGTGTCTGCTGGCTTTTTTTTACACAGATTTTGAAATCTCCTTCCAAGCTTTTCAGCGTATCCTGTGTCGATGCCACCATCTCTGTGAGCAGAGAGGATGTCCATCTCCTGCCGTCTGATGAAGGCATTTAGACAATGAAGAGGTATGTTTCAAAATATGCGGAGGAAGATTTTGAGAGCCGTCAAGATCGTCTCATGCTTGAGCAATATGACTCCTGCATATCCTCTGCTGGCCATAGACACGGACACATGGTTTCAACTGTTGCCTGTTTTCTGTATAGCTGATAATGTCAACAGCACATCAACGTACAGACCCATCTTCAGGCTTTCCAAGGAGCCAAACACCCTTCTTCAGGGCCTCCTTACTTTGGCCCACTCCAGCGTGTCTGCGCCAATAGGAGGCAAGGCGTTCTACGTCTTTTTGTTTCGGCCTGACTCGTTCCACACATTCATCCTTTGATATGACTCTGATGAATACCGCGCAATGCCATTGAGGAGCGCAAACAGGGACCCCCACTCTCAATAACAATCTGGGTTGTGTTTGCAAGCACAGATTTAGTACGTGTGCGTAGCACATACAGTGCACCTGGTTTGGAGATTGTGCAGACAACAGTGAGGAGAATCCTTTATATTTGCCTTGCATGTTTGATTGCCCATCAGTCGCATTTCCAATGCACATGGTCTTGCTGAGCCCATTTTGTCCAGAACTTCTGACAGCATCTTCGACAAAAGGCCTGTCCAGTGGATGAAATTGCACTTCAGCACTGCAACAAGCCTCTCATGAACAACATCAGCAACATACCTCATAATTATAGCGAGCATTGATCCTGAGAGGTGATGTCCTGCGTGTGTGTCTCTGTTGAACTGACAACATTCCTGCTCTCTCTTGATATCACGGGAGATGTTTTCTTGAATCAGATGGTGAGATTGCATCTATCACTGAGTTGACTGTTGGTTTTTGGAGAGTAAAGTTTACAAGGGAGCCTCTGCCTCTTGTGCCCCAAGACCAAATGCAACTTTTTGCTGTTCTCAAATGCAGCTGTCCAGGTGCTCTTTTAAACAGAAATCATACTTCCCCAGTAGAAGTATGAGCTCCAAGAAATTACCATGATTCAACTGTGTGTGGTCTTCCAGGGTATATGCTGCCTCATTTTCTGACTCCTGTATGCAAGCCCCCTCTTTCCCAAGAACCTTGATGACATCTATGATGCGCTCCAATACCTGCCTTCTCTTTCTCTATTCTTACTGCTCTCTGTGCCGCCGACAATCTGACTGCCGCCAAAACACACTGCTGAATATCAGCACTGGCAGATTTCAAGAGGTAAGCTTCAGCAGTTTCTGTGTGCGCTGCTTCTCTCATGCTCCTCTGTGCGCTGGTGTATTATGCCTCCAATCTGACATTCCACTGATGAAACAGACTGCTATCAGTTCTCTTCTTACCGAATGGCCATGCAGATGAAACCAATACATTATTTGACCACTCTGGACAGTACGTCGGCCACTATCTACTGGTGGTGCCGTCACATGCTACAGAACAACTTTTCTTGCACCCATCTGGAATTGTCCACTTTTTTGGTTGAGGATGGAAATTTAAAAATGACTGGAGATCTTTTCTGATTAGGTTGTGAAGAAAATCCGTTATTTGACTGGCACACTCCTCACTCCCTACAGCTTCTCTCTCAGGCGGATCCTGACTTTTGTGCTGACACACTCCTCACTCTCTACAGGTGGTCTTTGGGCTGCCTGCATTGGTCTGGCTCTCTCCCTGAACTGACCAGCTGGTCGGATAACCACACTTCTCCATATGCCGCTCTCTAGCTACCGTCAGGACCACTAAGACCCCCCACGGGCTGCCCCTATGTGCATGTATGTGGCATCCCCATAACTCCTGACAATTCTACAATAACTGTCTTAATTCCTTTCATTCTGCATGTACATATTCAGCCACAGCATAACTTAAAATAAATCAATAAGCAAAACCTCTAATAAAATAAACAGGGGGTGTAGATGTTTCCCGGCGCTGAACAATGAACCTTTTCTAATGATGCCCAATACTATAGCCTAACTTAACCAGAGTCCCACATGTTTTCTTTGCGTAATGGATGTGGAGAACTGTTCAATACCATGCTTAAATAGTCTGATTATTTCCTTGTGGTGTGTGTAAAAGGATTTTGGAGCTAATAGAATCGCGTGTGACATAAACGTAGATGGTGCAGTGACTTAGGTTTACATTTACATTTACATTAGGGCATTTAGCAGACGCTTTTTATCCAAAGCGACTTACAAATTACAGTACATTTGTCATAAGAAGTGCAACAATATATTCGCTATCGGTACAGTAAGGAATGTTTCATAGAAACAAGTTGCAAGTACAACAATCACTAGGGCCTAACCAAATTCCCGTGTGTTACATCAGCAATGATAGCAAGCTACTGCTAGTTGCCTACACAGTTACTATAATGACAGAGATATAGGCTACAATCGTGAGGGTATTAAACTTGTTTGTGGAGATAGTTGCGGGATGCAATAACATCCCAGACTAACAGGAATAATCCGATTAGTCCCGAAAATAAAATGTTTGGCAACACTACGTTATTTAGCAACAGGGAAAATGCAACTTTGCAATGCCGACGATTTAGGAATATATCGCAACCACAGTCGTGTGCCTTAAACCAAACTATTACAGCGTGCTCTCTAGACCACATATTCATCCAACCAGTTTAATCCGGTTTTTCATTCAACAATTACACAGGATCAAATGCCAACTTCATGGCAATTCCAGGTATGCCCGGTGTGGTCGGTGCTATTTGATGGGACGCGCACATAAAAATAATTGCGCCATCAAAAGATGAGGACGTGTTCTTCAATAGGAAAGGAAGTGTGCATTCCATCAACCAGGTTGTTTTTGATGCAAATTTTAACAGACTGGATGTTGTTGCAAAGTGGCCTGGAGCTACCAGGGATTAAAATTAACGACGTCCCGTCGTCCGCGGGACGTAATTAATTGTCATCGGGGAGGAATTTTTATTCTCTCTCCGGGTCGACCGGCGGCAGGACGAAGAGAATTTTCCACTGACTTCGTTTTTCTGTTTTACGTTTTTAACACACTTTCTGCGAACCAGAACGTGTTTGCGTTTCGGTGGAAAGTGATAAAGGTTCGATTGGCTGGCGCGCTCTCGGCGTTAGCGTTGTTCAGTGAGACGGAGGGGGTAGATCCCCCCGTTCGTCATGGCGCGGGCTTTTCTGGTTCAATGGATAAAGGCGGGGCTGCGCACGGAGTCTCTGGCCGTTCTTAGAAACAATATGCATTATCTCCCGAATGTTTTTATGAATGACACCCGCCTGCAAGAATGAGTTCACGTCTGAATGTAGGCTACAAGCACGGTCAACTATTTACAAGTGCAAAAACACGCAACATAGGCCTATTCTTTATTTTGCTGAACCACTTTTTTTTTATTCCCGACAAAAGCCTCGTAAGGATAGTTCCTCTGATCGCACCATCTTTCAACATCTTTGTTTAATGCGACTGCATCACCTTCTCTTACATGATCAGCAGCTCGCGGAATTTCTTTCTTTTCAGTTTGAACCTGCTCATGATGATATGCTGCGTTGTCTCTTTTGAGACAGCGCAACAACCCCCCCCCCCCCCCCCCCCGCAAATAAATAAATAAAAATAAAACTCCAATGTGTGTAGGGTCCCGGGGGGGTAAATTGTATAATATATATATATACCCCTTTATAATGTTTTGTGTGTTTTCATTATATTATCAGGAAGTTAACAACTGAAACTGTAAAAAAGATTTATGGGAAATTCGGGGACGATTCGGGGACGGTTTCAAATAAATGTTTTTTTCGGGACGGTTCCGGGACGGTGGTGAAACAAAGTTAATTTTAATCCCTGGGAGCTACCCATGATTCGTGCATTTTAATGGAGAGCGGTCTGAGGCAGCGTTTTGTAGAGGCACCATGTACCAGTTGGGTGTCACTTGCTGGGTGACAGTGGCTATCCCTGCAAGACGAGGCTCTTGAAACCTACCTACATATCCACAACCGGGAGCACAGTTAAATGTATGGACATTAACTGGATGTCCATAACATCAGTCCATACTTATTTTGGAGCACCTGGTACTCTGCCAATGCTACCGCGACAACAGCTTACCGGGTGGCCGCCGAGTACCAGTGTTGAGTGTTGCAGAGTACCAGGCGCTCCAAAATAAGTAGGCTGTATAGGCCATAGGCAGAGATACGGACGCAGTAAGGTATTGCAGTAATACGAGTGATTGAAATTACCATTTAAAACCACCCAAAGCGGTCCAAGCAGCAATGAAAACAGTTCATAACTTCCAACCGGTTCCTCTCAACGAAAATACGTGACACTGTCACGTTTTATTTTAATCTAATTGTTTCGTGATCAGGGACACGTATTTCAAAAATTTTCGTGTCAAAAAGCACAATTTTGCAAACTCATGGCAACGTCCGCTTGGACACTGGACTTGCGAGGCATTGTCTGTGATAACTAACAATATGACAGCTTTTGGGCCACCCACGTTTCTACTTAAAATTGTTGTGATACTAATTGCTTGATAACTAACAATAGTTGTGAACAGCTTTTGGCCACCCGTTCTCTGTACTTTCGCCTTTGATTCTGAGAAATTGTAACAATTGACGTGTAACTCTCTGTGATTTACTAAGACCCACTAAAGATAAACCTCTGGGTTCTAATTTCGTCTCAAGGAGCGAGGGAAGGTAAGTAGTAAACACAAGTATATTTTATTCCCACAACATCAACATCAGTTGAGATTCAAAATCCCCAATAGTATGAAAATAATGAAAATAATAAACAAAACACAAATAAATTGTCCTCTCAGCTCGTAGCTGATCTTGATATCAAAGTTCAATGTGTTCAGTCAAAAGTCCGGATGAATCCGTATTCGTCTCTCAGTCCCAAGTCTTTTAGTGTATGTGTGTGTATGCTACCCGGGTAGTAATGTGTGTAATGAATGGTTACTCGCGCTGCTCAAGCTCCAGGCGCATGGCAACTCTCCGAGCAATGATGAAAGATGGCGGATATGGCATCCCCTTCGACCTCGGCACGCCACGGACAGAAAACCCGGTTCACCGCAGATAACTCGACGCAGATCCAGCACTCAGCAACCAACAAAAAAAACCAATCTGCATAGACACAAAGTGACCAGCATCATGATTTCTGTACAGAATTATATATCTACCTTTCTTTTTTCTCGAATGTAACCAGCAATACTGTCCACAAAATAATAAGTAACTGTAGCATGAGATATTAAAACCTTGAGTCACCATTAGTGTGTATTTTTAACAGTACCTGTATGAATCATGTTACACAAATCAATTCTAATCTCTTTTTCAATCATTTTCTCTTTACATTACCAAATACAGTTTTTATCATTTCAGAAATGAATTCAAATACTATTTACATTAGAAAAAATACAGCAAAAAACCTGTGCGTGCAAATATTCAGGCTGCGTTTGCACACACTGAACCCTTTTCTCTCACTCACTAACATTGAACATGGCGTCGGAGTGACGCAGGGAAAATTACTGTTGCACTCGTAAATAAATGCACTTTTCCTCAACTAAAAACTTAGCTTGTTGACTCATTACAACATCTTAAGAACGTTTTCAATCAACTCCGATTGGTTTTAATGGCATTTATCGTTTAACATTCTGCATTTATAAACAACTGAAAACTCACGTCTCCATTAGCTGTTAGCAGCTTAGCATCGTAGCATATCACCATAACACAGTACAACAACTCACCGGAGTTTCTTGTTAGAAACACCAAAACGAAGCGTCTGCTCCGGCTACAGTCGTACGGGCACTCCCTTGGGATAACTCAAAAAGCTTAACAGAGTCGTAGGCCTACTGTGAAAATAAAACCGTATTCTTCCACAAAACATCCAACAATCTTGCTCGACAGTATCTCACGACAACATCCGTATCAGAGCAATTCTTGCCCCGTCTTCTCTCCCAGCATGCCAACGCACGCCATGGACTAGACTTTTCCTCATTGAGCGTACCTAAAGCGCCCTCCTGTGGTCACATCAAGCAACTGCAACTATACTCTTTCCATGGATTTACACAAAAAATGAACTGTTTAACATTAATCCAACACAATTATATTTAGTAAACCCACTGTATTTTTATCAGGGTTACATCCACCCGCCCTTAATTGGCATGCGTCTCTGCATGTCAAAACACTTAAATATCAATAACTGGGCTTGTGTAAGGGGAAGGTGAAGGGCTTGGTAGGATGGGCATGTCAAGGGCATCTGTGAAAACTTGGTCCAGACTATGCAGTATGGAGCGCATGACCATTAGTCAAGGGGTTTCCAAGATGTTTGTATGATAATCTGTCAGGCTCTTTTCTAGTTTCTGGTTGGCCATCTGATCTCTGATCCTCTTTCATCCTGAACAGAACTGGTATCAGTCAGTCCAATCTCCTCTCTGACATTGTCTCCTTTGCTTTCCTCTCTCGTTGCTCTCTGATTTTCCAGTTCTGTGTTGTCAATTTCCTTTTCAGGTTCTCCAGCAAGTGGTTCATTGGGTACTACTAGACCTTCATCCACAGGTAAGTTAGCAGGTAGGTCTATTTCCTCCACAGGTAACTTTGTCTCATCCGGTAAGGTGTCCAAAGGTAAGTTGTTTCTCTCCACAGGTAACTCTGTCTCGTCCGGTAAGTTGTCTGAAAGTAGGTATTCTCCCTCCGCAGGTAGGTTTACATCATCGGCAGGTAAGGGGTCGGCAGGCAAGTCAACATCCACATCTGCTTCCACACTTGGAACCTGCAATGTGTTTGAGTGTTCCTCTTCTTCCACTTGTTGGGGATGGAATTCTCTAGCAGTCGGGTTAAGATTTGACCCTTCTAGGTTCACATCCAAGTTCAAGGGAGGCTTGATCTTTGTTCTGGGAATGTCATGCACAACAGTGAATGATGGGTAAGTAACTTCACCTTGACTTCCTGATGAATAGTGCACTTCCTCCTCTTCATCGCTATCATGCAGATGTTCTGCCTCCTCAACTTCAGGTACTGGATTTCTCCGGGAGGTTCTGGCAGTTTTCTCCTTTCGGTTACTCTGACTGACTTCATCGACTTCAGCGGACTCTGAAGGTGCGAGGAACCCACAAGGTAGGAGCAGATCTCGGTGTAAAGTCTCAGGGCCTTCAGAGGTGAGTGGAGCCACCACATACACAGGGGAATCATTGATGTGTTTCAACACCTTGTAGACAGTTTGACTCCACTTGTCTGCAATCTTGTGTTTTCCTCGTATCCCGACATTTTTCACAAGGACACGGTCTCCAACCTGTAGAGTGGATTCTCTGACCTTCATGTCGTACCTCTGTTTGTTGCGTAGAGCCGTCTTATCACTGTGCTCGACAGCCAGTCTGTAACTCTCCTCCAGTGTTTCCCTGAGTTTTTTCACATACTCACTGTGAGTGACTTTCCTCTGTCCTTCAGGATTCAATCCAAAAGCCACATCAATTGGCAGGTTTGGTTGTCTTCCATACATTAGTTGATATGGGGAGAATCCAGTTGTGTCGTTTTTTGTGCAATTATAGGCGTGGACTAATGGCTGCACATGGTCACGCCACATCACTTTATCCACTTCTTCGAGGGTTCCGAGCATCGCGAGTAAGGTCCGGTTGAAATGCTCTACCGGATTACTGCGCGGATGGTAAGGCGTCGTCCTCGATTTCTTTATCCCCCGGAGGTCACAGAGGTTCTTGATGACGGCAGATTCAAAGTTGCGACCTTGATCGCTATGTAAGCGTTCAGGTATGCCATAGTGTACATGGAAGTTATTCCACAGCGCTTTGGCTACCGTCTTCTTCTTCTGGTCAGGAGTAGGTACTGCAACTGCATACTTTGTGAAGTGGTCAGTTATCACAAGTATGTTCTTCGTGCCACGGCCGTCTGGCTCCAAGGAGAGATAGTCCATGCACACTAACTCGAGTGGCCGGCTGGTCTTGATGTTGACGAGGGGAGCTGTTCTCTCTGCCCTTGCTTTGGCGTCGAAGGCACCTTTCACATCTTCTGATCATCTCCTCGACCTCTAAACTCATCCTCGTCCAATAGAACCGTGCACGTACCAGATCTACTGTCCTCTCATATCCCAAATGACCGACATCATCATGGAGACTCATCAGCGCCATCTGTCTGTATTTCTTCGGGAGAACGAGCTGGAAGGTAGGTTGATCCTCACCCTTGTACTTTCTATACAGGACTTCATCACTCAATATCAGCCGGTCTTGAACTCTGAGTAGTAACTGTACTTCTCTTTCCTCTTTCTGCCGGAGACGGTAAGTGAGATGTTTACCTGCTCTGACAATGTCCATTACTCTGCTGATGGTTGGATCATTTCTCTGCTCCACAGCCCAATCCTGCTGAGACATTCTGGGAAGTGTAGTGGATCCAGGAAGCAGGTCAGCGTGAGCATATTCGGGGCAGATAGCACGTTCATCCATGGCTAGACACTCCACGATGACAGGTAAGTGACCACTTCCTTCCTCAGTCTCGGTGAATTTGTCCAGCTGATGTCGCTCACAGACGGCTTTGACAGCCCCCTTAGGGAAAGTGTCCTCATTTTCCTCCTTCAGAAACCTTGACATAAACTGCCGCACTCGTTCATCCTCAACTGCTGCACTGTCATCAACTTCTGCAGGGGCATGCGGACGTCTTGATAGCCCATCTGCGTCCTGGTTCTTTTTGCCAGCCCTGTATTTGATGCTGAAATTGAAGTTGGAAAGGTCAGCTAGCCATGGACGCTGGAAGTGGGGGGGCTGCAGCCCCCCCTGGTGGCGAGAGGCTGAATGTGAAATGCAAAAACCCCCGTGGAAATAAATACATAAATATAGAGCTAAAAACAGAGCTAAAAAGTATGAGTCAGAAAAGAATTTCGGATTTTTTCAAAGATCCTGTGGGTCATGGTTCCACCAAAAGGCAAAACACTACGAATGTAGAATGTGTCAGTATTCAAGTGTCTTTACCAGCATTACCATCAAAGGATCACACCCCAATCAGACCGGAGGAGAGCTTGGATGAGCCGGCGATGCTAACTGCTGCGGCGCCGTCAGTGGATTCTGTTGCTGCTACTAGCGGGGAAGCTAGCACTAGCTACAGTCTGAGTGAGGAGCCTTTTCAGCCAAAAGATGAAAAAACGTTCCCAGCCAGGCGTATTGCTAATGAAAACTTCTCCAGATCTTTCAAGGCAGGGTGGTTTTCGAATGCCATGGATTCACTTACTGAAAGACACTAGACGAGCTGTGTATTTTGTGTGCTGTTCGCGATGGAGAAGAAGACTGA
>OLKM01002430.1:0-37500 GCA_900291075.1 Melanogrammus aeglefinus
TTCACATTTCTAAGACTAGCTAGGGATTGAACTATTGTAAGTGTGTTACCATGACGTGCACCAGTTCAAACAACAACCACTAGCATTCGTGGTCATTTTGTTCAAACTATGGAGTCACGGAGGCGACCCCGTTTAATACAACGTTAATACGTATAAGGGCTTTACAAGTGGAAATGGGTAAAATCAGGGATTGAACGCCAGAAACTTATTCTTCTGGGAGAAATCTTTTTTACACATCCAAACTCTCCTGCACACACAACACCACACACACACACACACACACACAACACACACACACACAACACACACCACACACACACACACACACACACACAGGAAAGCATGATCACACACATCACTACACACACACACAGAGGCACGTCACACACACACCACACACAACCAGGCACAGGACCGGAGGCGATATCAATGGAGAAGAAGCACACACCCACACAACACACACACACAGTCACATTGCCTGGTGGGCAATGCAACAGCATGAAAGCAGAATAGTGAAGGGGGCACACGATAAAGAAGAGATGACACAGTATAAAGGGACCCCTCCCCCACCCCCCCTCAACCCCTGCCTCTGAACCTTACCCTATACATCTTCATTCCCTTCTACTTTTCATTCCTTTCCCCCAAATACACAGACTCAGTCATTAATTAAAGGATATCTAACTCATAGGATCATCACAAACAACAAGCTAAACAAAACAGTTTTGGATTGTTATTTTCTATAGACAGACTATAACGTTCTTTTTGCACTCAGAGACACAAATATTGAATGGTAACGTACAACTTTAAGGTCTCGGAGATTTTTTCTAGCTCCTACAGTAACAATTAAATTTCAATGTGTGCTTTTGGGAAGGCTTAGAGCAATATAAACACTCCTGGTAGTTGAGTTGACCTCGAACGATACTATTACTATTGATCGAATTCGTCTCACCTCACTTCACACGGAAAACGTACAACAATAAAAACGCGTATCCAGTAACGAGGAAGTCGGGCTTAACTAATCGGTAAACCACAAGGCAATGGAAGCGCGCTCTGCTTATTATAAAACACCTTCCCGTCGTATACCATTACTTACCTCTTTCAAGTGCCATCAGTGGCACACTGCCATACTGCAGAGACAATATTACACAACACGGGAACACACCGAGAGGGATCGCGTCTATGGCATGTTTATATATTTATCAATTAACCCAAATCAAGTACCGTTTTTTATACATGTAGAAATTATATACGAACGCCATTCACTTTAATATGTAATAATTTGCCATGTATCTTTTAAACTTTGTACTGGTAAGGCACTAAGGCCCATGTATTTTTAAAAAAACGCCAAAGCAATAATGCCGCCTCTATATTGGTTCCGGCTAGAATGCTATACGCACTTCGGATTAAAAGACACATGAGATTGTTGGTCGTATTTGAATCCTTTTGAGGGCTCTGTGTTGTAATCTCTTCCAACATCCTCTAGTAGGCAGGCGGGCTCATATGGTGCCAAGTTAAATAGTAGAAGACCGGAGACAGAAAAGCAATGGAAGAACATCCTCAAATAATCTGACCTTCTCTCACTTTTGTTGTAAAATCCAATTAAATTGCCGGTTAGCCGTAATGGATTAAGACGCTAAATGCTCACACCAACGCCACGCACACAACTAACTGAAACCGATTCGATGGCGGTGAGGGAAGACTATGTGCATCAAATACAAATTGCAATACAAGAGAACAGTAGGCAGGACAGCCCGACCGGGTGTATTTTTAAGATAATTTGTGTAAATCATTTTGAATTACATGCACAAACCAAAACGTCTTTGGACTGCGGCAAAGTCGTGACTGAAAACACAACAACAGACAGACAGACGACACACACGCCATACACTTTCGCGAGTAATGAGTACTTTGTGGTGACGCACCTAGCACTTGGTACAGGTCCACCCTGGCAGTAGCTAGTACATCTAGTCCTCGCTGCTTCACACCACATTCTTGGAATGAACTCACGCCCCACTGTTGTGACGTACATTACATCCTCCAAAATGGCTGAAATACACTTCCCACCTTGGTGCCGCGAAATATGGGCCTCTTAACCGCTTGAAAAACCTCTAAAGTAAGTATTATACCAAGGGACACAGGTTATGAAACCCAGGGAAACCCCCTGGGTGTCATCCTAGCTGCCGCCGCCCTCACCGCCTTTGGAGGGGGACCATTCATTTGATGCGGTCTACACGAGCCTGGGGAACAGAGGGGCGCTTATAGACCCCATGTTCCTGTCTTCTTAAAGGAAGACGCCTACCACCATAGATTTTCTTTTTGTAGGAGATGTAGCGTTCCTTCACACTGCGCGACTGACTCGGGACCCTGGCAGTGCACATACATAACAAACCGGACTTAAAACACCCTGCACGCAAGAGATACTACCGCACGCACCACCACACGCTACCACGCACGCACGCAGCGCAGCACACACGCACACTCACACCAACGCACGCAACGCAACGCACACACATCATAAGAAGGGTAAACAACGAACACACACACACACACAATAATTCATCGACCCACACACACACACACACACACACACACACCACACCCCACACACACACGAGGTATAATACAAGCACACACAACCTACTCGTTCTTATTACGACAATCCACAACTAAGAATCTTGACCAATAAGTGAGAGGCTAAAGAGCTCAGACGACCCGCTGTCATCACATGCACGCTAAAAAATGTGTGCATTGTGGAACCGGTCAAATATTGGTTACACCCTGCGACACAAGACTGCAAAACGAGTCAGGTTGCCATGAAGCTACCCATAAGTAGAGTCTAGTGTGATTTCTAGGCCGTTGGGTGTGTGGGCGTAGTGATGATGACAGCGTGATCCTAGAAAATAACCTGAGTGCAGGGTAAGAGTGTGTTAGCGTGTGGATTTGTGTTGTGTTTACACTGACAACAAGATAAAGGTTGGCTGGTGACATCACAGCACACACATCAACCACCACACACACACACACACACACACAACACACACACACATATACGACACTGCCACACACACTCTATCAGATAATGTGTGTGGAATAGTGACAGAGCCATGTCCTATTATTCTGTATCTTTAGCGTCTGTGTGTGGTGTGGCCCAATAATAACCACATCACACTGGTGCATACTCACAATCAGCAAGACATCATCCTGTTTGATCCTCCACAACATTGAAATAGCTTACCACAAACACATGTCACTGCCGCCGCACACAACACAAACCTCAGGTCTGAAGGCAGGGGAAACTGACCCTAACAACGGCCTCCCATGAGTCAACTGAGTGTGTGTGATGGTGTGTGTGTGATGTGTGTGTGTGTTGTCCGTGTGGTGTGTGCTGTGCTTTGTGTGTGTGTGTGTGTGTGGTGTGTGTGTGTCTAGAATCATAACACGTACTTCTCTCTCCTCTAAGCTCTCTCATTCTCTCTCTCTCCTCCGTCCATTCCTAATCTCTCTCCCACACTCTTTCCTCTTCTCTCATCCTCTCATCTCTCCTCTCTACTCATACTCATTCTTGTCAAAGCATCTTCTCTCTCGTAGCTACTCTTTCTCATCTCACTCTCTCCTATCTCTCTCTTCCCTCACCTTCGCTTCTGTAAAAAGAGAGGAGATAAACACATAGCTAGCTAAATATGAATAAATATTCAACCTTGACAAATGAAGAACTTTTTGAGGGATTAACTGGTTCACGTCTTCCTGATAGGACCTCTCAATATCTCAATGATAATACATCGTATAATCCATACTCCACACAATCTCTATGTTTGATTACATTCGCTTGCTTGATAAATGACACCTATATAGGGCTTTCACGTTGCACTGACTTGAAAAAATGGCTGACCGGAAACTTCTATTATCTTTTCTTCAGGTGTCGTGCTTGCAAGAGTTCGTTTATACGGACTTAGAACAAATGTTTTGGCGTTTGCTCAATAGCTCAATTTTCGGGATTGTGAGAACCCTCTGTGGTGACGGACGGTCTCAACATTGATTTCAACAAAAACTTTATTAGCATCTGATGATAATTCTCTCCGCATTGTGGACGCTATTAAGTCCAAGCCGCCCCAACCCTTATTTTTTAAAGTTTTTGGCCCGGGATCTGAAACCCACGGATGGATATGCAGAAGTCTATTATCTGTTATTATACTTTTAAAATGCTGTGAGTTGGCACTAGGGCGATGCTTGGCAGGCAGAGTTGGTCGTGAAACAGTTGTATAAGCACCATAACGATAAATAATATACACCTGCTGTCCCACTAGATGGCTAAATATCAGCTACTCTATTTTTCTTTCAAAACGTCCTTGATTGCAAATTCACAATCCTAAAATAATCCTAATTAGGCCTAATGTCTAATATAATATCAACCATTGACCTTATTATTTGTGGAATAAATTATATGGTCTGAATTCAAGCACAGTAAAACATAGTAAAATCTTAACTGCATTTTGGCCAAGATTATCACAAATTAAGCATTTACACTTTCTACTTTTAACCTTTTAGGCTGTTTAGTTATACAACCAGTTTAACGGTTCTGTTGTCGAGGAGTATATAATGTAGCCTCTTATTAATGATGTAGTTTTTTATATAATGTAGTCTTCCCTCAGTCCAACTTGACTATAATCCAGTATGACTTGTAATCGTAATGCCTTCATGGATGTACAAACTTGGGATTTTGAGGTTCATCCTATAACCTATTGTTAAATTCCCCATTTTAACTTGATTCAGTCACCAGTATTACTACGCTACATTTGTAACAGTTCATCACAATCACGACCACTTACGGTATTTGAGAAGATTTATTTTTTTCATCATTTCTTACAACAATACAGACATCACAGAATACATAGTTTTACAAACACAAAGCACACCACCACCTTGCTTGCTGCTGCTGCTGCTGTAGAGGGGCGCGAAAAACGTGCTTTACGGTGTGTACTGAAGGTTGCCAGTCTGGCCGCAGCCATATCCCCACATTTAAGCCTTAGAAAATAACCTGCCACTCATGGGTTGCCAGTTTTCGAAACTTAATTTTATTTTTATTTTATTTTTTTAATAGTATTTCTTTTTTAATTTGCAGTGTGGCCATTATGAGAACAATGACGACCAATGGAAACAGGTAAAAGGGACAAAAGCAAGTAAATAAGAAAAAGAAAGTTATCTAGATCATGATCCAAGGCTGTAGTTCAAACTGAGAAAGCGTAAATGGAGGTTAGCGGTATTCGTGAATGAGGTGAATTTAAACATTGCTGCTTAGCTGAATATTAACTATTTAAGAGCACCCAACCCATTTTTCAGCACTTGTTTAAATCTAGGGAAACAGAAACCCTAATATTCTGTGAATCAAAATCAAACTAAGATAAACACAGAAAGATTTATTTTACTTTATGCTTAAAATCTACAGTTTAAGGTTACACATGTAGTTCCATGAAAAAAAATGTACAACCATCTAAATCTGGAACGCCTAGTCTTGAGTAGTTTAATTATTAAGTATTTTTTTCTCTCTCGATTCCTGTACAGTGAAATACAACTTTTAAACCTGGAAGACAACATCTTGTTTTTTTTAAAAAATACAGAAGGCTTATTTTTTTTATTTCAGCCATATTTTTCCCCAGCAAAAAACGTCATTCCCCGTCCCCCAAAACTGAAACTAAAACAGGAAATTGATATATACTTCTTTTTTTTTCTGTGTTTGGTGTGTCTGTTTCTTCATCGAGGCTTTGTGACTATGTTTGCAGGTGTTTGTTTTTTTCGTGCGTGCAGGCTGTTGTGTGTGTGTGTGTGTGTGTGTGTGTGCTGTGTGTGTGTACGTGGTGAGGAATTCTAATGTTTACACCCAACATTGTAACATACATAGCATAGACGTCTATAATAACATGTGCTTGAACTGCATCATTGGAAAATTTGGTGTTGACTTCAAATAGAACAACCACAAAAAGAAAGAAAAGAAAGAAATGATAGAAGGAAGTTAGGAGGAGGGGAGAGAACGAAGGAGCACTTTAAACGGCCTGTTTGGTTTTTTTCAAAAAGATCAGATTCGCTTTTTTAAGGACTTCACTATGGGCCTTTAGGAAGTCATGTTATCCTCCCTTCATTCATCAGTCTGTTTTACAGGAAATCGGCCATCTTCTCTCCGCCCGAGCTCAAACAAATGAGAAGCAAAATGTCTGTCTTATCGGTCGTCCAGTCACAGGGGAGAGAAAGGTCCAGAAGTCTGTTTGTCCAGCACCGCTAAAGTGTCAACCGCACACAAACAAAATGGGGAAAAATAAACCCAACAAAACGCTGAGGTGAATTGAATTGTTCGATTGCGGCTCCTCCGACTGGGTTGATGATACCGTGAAGACAGGGTCAATGACGGACACAAGAAAAAAGGCGTAACGTGTCCTGTATTTTGGGTGTCTACAAGCAAATGGTGCTCCGAAACCACCAAACTGCCTTTCAGAAAAGCAGTTTAATGTGCCCTGTGTGTGGAGGTCGAAGGTCACATCGGAGATTGGAACAATACCGTTATCCGGATCGGCTTTTTTTTTTAGCATATTTTCATCTTCTTATGTCTTTTGTAGTACTTCTGTAATTGGCTAGTCTTTAAGTGGGCGGGTCTCCCAACGGGGGGCACGGGGGTTAAAGAGCAAATGGAGTAGCTGAGATGTCCAATCATCTCGTCTCCTCTGAGCTTGCTCAGAAGTGCACAGTGCGCTCCCCCGCCGGCAGACAAGGGCCTGAATGACATCACTATGACATTGCAATGAGGGAATCCAGGGTTGATGATGTCATCACCACCAGGGTCCCGACGGATGCAGGATGGGGAGTAAATCAAAGATGGCGGATGATACCGATGAAGAGCGAGGATGAGGAGGAGGAGGAGGAGCGCAGTGGGGCAATGGAGGACCGGACGCCTCTTTCACAAGTAGACACGTCTCAGGTCTCCAGGAGAAGTGATGGTGTTGCATTGTGGGCACAGCTTCTTGTTTCCCTGAGAGAGAAAGAGGGAAAGAGAGAGAGGGAGTCAGTCAGGTGAAAGATGTTTCAAACATCCTGCAGTGTAAGGCAGGTCAACAACCCAGTCACCAGTGTACAGCAGAAGCTCATCTCCCCAGAGTAACCAAAGAGTGTAAACACTCAAAGGTGTGCCGGTATCATTCATTCACCAAACAGATCGTGGTGTCTTCACGTTGTGGTACGGATGTGTACGTGTGTCTTAACCTGTCCACTACTAAGTCACTCAGTCCTAATCCAGCTCAAACCCACTGCTAGCATTTTACTACTTATCACTTTTGCTATGTTTACTGTGGGGCTTAACACACACACACACACACACACACACACACACACACACACACACACACACACACACACACACACACACCCCCCCCCCTCTCTCGTGTTTCAGGCCTCCCCACGCTCTATTATACTGCTTTGATTCAGTGCCATCCCATAGTAATAAAATCGGTTGGCAGGGAGTTGGAGGGTCTGGGTGGTCTCTTGGCTCTCTCCCCCTTCAACTCTGCCCCCTCGCAAACTTTCGTCTTCTAATTGCTCACTTCACTTCTCTCGTTCTCTTCAAATCATTCTCTTTTCTATCTCCCTTTGTCCTGCTTTGTTTGTATTTTTTACCTTTTCATTCCTACCCATTTTATTTATTCCTCCTTTTTGTCTGCCAAATACTTTTCTGTCTCCCTCCCACGGCTGCAGGCTACAGCAGGTCTCTCTCTCGTGTCTCCCCCCCCAGCAGGGAGATGTCCTGTGTGTTCCCCGGGCCCCGGGTCTACTAGACTCTAGACCACCTCTGACTTGAACTAGAGGTCAGCTCTGCTGTGTGGAGACCACTGTCAGTCCACCGCAGTGGTTGTTTGTGTTAGGGGATTTCTAACCAAGGGGTGACAGAATGTGAGTGTGGCATTGCTGGGACCCCTGATGTGTTGAGTGTGTGACCCCATCCACCTTCATAGGCATCTCTCTCCCTCCCCCGTCTCACTCCTCAGAGCGCCTACAAACCATATCACACACACACACACACACACACACACACACACACTCTCTCATGTGGTCAAGTGCGCAACCTCACACTGGTGTGCTAAGATGATTAGTTTCTCCAGAGCAGGGGTAGCAGAAGATGAGGAGGAAAAGAAAAAGTAAAGAGGAGAAGCAGAAAAAGAGAAGGGGAGGGGCCGGAGAAGAGAAGGGGAGGGGCCGGAGAAGAGAAGGGGAGGGGCCAGAGAAGAGAAGGGGAGGAGCCGGAGAAGAGAAGGGGAGGAGCCGGAGAAGAGAAGGGGAGGGGCCAGAGAAGAGAAGGGGAGGAGCCGGAGTAGAGAAGGGGAGGAGCCGGAGAAGGGGAGGGGCCGGAGAGGAGGAGCCGGAGTAGGAGAGGTCCGAGTAGGAGGGAGGGTCGGAGAAGAGAAGGGGAGGGCCGGAGAAGGAACGGGAGGGGCAGAGAAGAGAAGGGGAGGGGCCGGAGAAGAGAAGGGGAGGGGCCGGAGAAGAGAAGGGGAGGGGCCGGAGAAGAGAAGGGGAGGGGCCGGAGAAGAGAAGGGGAGGGGCCGGAGAAGAGAAGGGGAGGGGCCGGAGAAGAGAAGGGGAGGGGCCGGAGAAGAGAAGGAGAGGAGGCCGGAGAGGAGAAGGGGAGGAGCCAGAGAAGAGAAGGGGAGGAGCCGGGAGAGAGGGAGGCCGGAGAAGGGGAGGGGCCGGAGAAGAGGAGGGGAGGGGCCGGAGAAGAGAAGGGGAGGAGCCGGAGAAGAGAAGGGGAGGGGCCGGAGAAGAGAAGGGGAGGGGCCGGAGAGGAGAAGGGGAGGAGCCGGAGAGGAGAAGGGGAGGAGCCAGAGAAGAGAAGGGGAGGAGCCGGAGAAGAGGAGGGGAGGTGCCGGAGAAAAGAAGGAAAAAGAGGAAGAGAATAAGCAGAGACAAGGAGCAGGAAGAAGAGGAGTAGTAGAAGGAGGAAGAGGAGGAGTAAAAGGGGTGGAGGAGGAGGAGGAGGGGAGCAGGAGGAATGCGCCTCAGGGATGATTCAAGTTGGTTTTTAATTGAGGAGAGGGGGAGAATAAGGAAGATAAAGAAGAAGGAGGAGGCACATTAATCCCACACCTTGTTTGTGAATTGTCTCTACTGTTGAACCGTGGCTCCTTACGCTGCACTCAATACATACACTGATAACCAGCAGAACACCCCAGGGGCTGCAGGTGTTATTAGAGAGGGGTGTGTGTGTGTGTGTGTGTGTGTGTGTGTGTGTGTGTGTGTGTCTGGACCTGAGGCAACGCGTACAGTGGAGTTTACTAATTTAGCTTGTACATTCGAACAGGCCTGTGGGAGCACTACATCCAAGTCTGCCCTAATCCACTATGGGCCTTTAGAGAGTGTGTGTGTGTGTGTGTGTGTGTGTGTGTGTGTGTGTGTGTGTGTGTGTGTGTGTGTGTGTGTGTGTGTGTGTGTGTGTGTGTGTGTGTGTGTGTGTGTGTGTGTGTGTGTGTGTGTGTAAGGGTTTGTATGCGTGTGCCTGAATGTGTGTGCCTTACCAGTGTCCTTAGCCAACATTCTTCACAGTGGACATGCCAGCACTGAATAGAGGTGAGGGGCATCGTATAGGAGTCCTGTACACAGAGAGACAGAGGGGGAGAGAGGGAGAGAGACAGAGGGGGAGAGAGACAGAGACAGAGACAGAAGAGGAGAGAGAGACGAGAGAGAGAGAGAGAGGGGGAGAGAAACAACAGAGAAGATCTGGTTAATATTCACCGTTCACCTTACCCAAGCCTGAACACACCTAAGGACATCAACAAAACAACACATGAACTATCACAACATATATGCACCGTCACCCCCCCCCCCCCCCCCCTCATCTATACCCCCCCACACCCCCAACCAGCACGAGCAGCAGCACCAACCACCACACGAAACAGCCAGCAGGCAAGGAGCCAATGACAAGGCAGCGAGGGACCGACAAACCTGCAGGTCTATACATATATATATATATGCATAGATATATGCATATATATGCATATTTATTAATAATTAAAGATGTTTATATAAACACGCGCATCAGCAAGCACACGCACGGACACGGGACGGACGGTCGCCATGGACACAAGGGGGGTGTGGTGGGCGTGGGCATGGTCAGGCCGGGCAGATCGAGATAGGGAAGCAGGCAAGAGAGAGAGAGAGAGAGAGAGAGACAGAGGTACGAAGAGGGAGAGAGACAGGAGCGTTCTGCCTCGTGTTCCTCATTCATAGAAGGCAGAGCTTCTCTGAATGGTCGGCACACAGTGACGATGAAGGTGGGGGGGGGGGCGATGGCATGGGTGAGCCTTACCCTCCGTAGAGGTTGTGGGAGGTGCCTCTTAATGCCGCTGCTGTAGCCTCCAATCACAACGCCCCTATACAGACAGTACAGGCCCAGGGGGAGGGATTTAGGCTGCTGCCTCCCCCCAACCTGATTGGCCGGCGGCCGGGGCCCTGGCCACACCCCTAGGCTCTTGTTCTCAGCGCCTGATTGGATAGCAGGCTTCCTCTGCGGAAGGGAGGGGGGAGGAGGGGGGGTGAGAGGGTGAGGAGGGCAGCCAAATGTGCCCGCTAGTCACAAACGCGCAGTTGTACGAAGCATGTGCCAACGTAGACACAAATGCAGGTAGGCACACATAGAAACATGCTCGTGTGGCAATTACATAAAAGTGTGTGTGTGTGTGTGTGTGTGTGTGTGTGTGTGTGTGTGTGTGTGTGTGTGTGTGTGTGTGTGTGTGTGTGTGTGTGTGTGTGTGTGTGTGTGTGTGTGTGTGTGTGTGTGTGTGTGTCTCCAACATTGGACATATATGACAAAATGCATATATGAATACACAATGAATGTCAGTTGGACATATTTATTCAGATTTTCTGCATTGATACAGGCACATCGCTGTCACCAATCAGGGTCAATCTCGTCACAGTATGGGGGGAACACACGTTGAATAAGCCTTCATTCGTTCTGATGCTTCCTTGCTGGGGATTCAGCAATAGTATTTGGCGGTTTATTATTTACATTGGGTCCGATAGACTACCTTTTATTGGAGAGAATCCAGTTCTACTCCTTAAATCTTAATTATTCTGATGAACTTTAAGCATATGTGATATCTGTGACCCAACTGATTCCAGTTCTCCGGTCTGAAGTTCTGACTGTAGTTCTCCCTGCTGAACAGTAGGTGGGGGTAGATCTCCACCGAATGACACGCTTTCAGAAACAACGAGACCAGATGAAGACAGATGTCAATCACAAGCTACTCAGCCAAGCCAGGGATAAGGGACAAGACAACATATTTCCACAACACAAGGATGGACACTTGAAACTGACCACATCAACATCCACCATCTCTCTGTGTGCGATTTGTAAGTCTGTAGTTAACCTACAGAGGAGGCCTAGTGTGTCACAGAGGAGGCCAGGCTAAGAAGTGTGTGTCTTCGTGTGTGTAAAATGTAAGTTTGACTTACATGTAGTTAGCTACACTTGTGAGGGAGTAGGTTGGTACATTTTCAGTGTGTGTGTGCGTGTGCGTGTGTGTGTGTGTGTGTTTCTGCCTGTATATATGAATGTGTGACGGTGCATGTATTTTTAAGAATGGGTATGTCTGCAAAAATCATCTTTACTTTTACGCACGTCATGCTGCACATTTGTAAGCACTGTGTTTGAGTGTTTACGCTTATGCGCTAGTGTGGGTGCACGTTTGTGTGCGCGTACACAAGAGATGCGACAGTGACGGATGACCACAGCGGCCCGTTGTGTCTGGTGAGGGGGTAAGGAGGGGGAGGAGGAAGAGTCGGGAGGGGGGGAGACACTGAGTGATCGATCGGCGCTCCCCGCCCTCCCCGTAACCTCAGGCTCCTGGCGACCTTTGGGAAGCGCAGGCGGCGGTAATTATACACACACACACACACACACACACACACACACACACACACACACACACACACACACACACACACACACACACACACACACACACACACAAAGAGTTGTGCAGTCTTCTATGCTGGCCGCCTGACAGTGGGGTGATTTCTGTGTTTTAAATAAAGATGGGATGCGGCGGTCGCCTAAACGGAAGAGGAAATTGAAAGAAGCGAGAAACGAGAGGAGCCCGGGTGGTTCCCAAGACTCGCGCGGAAAATATCGACCGAGACGTCGTCGATAACGGACATGCAGAGTCATGTGATCGGTCGTCAATACCAGCCGTGAGCTGGCATTGCTTACGCTTGTCGGCTTGTCATCGGCTAATTCACTGAAATGGCAAAAAGATGGTTTCCATCATATCACCCGAATCGGCCGTTAAAACACCGTCACGTGGTGTTGGGGTAAAGTAATGCACCACCTATCCCCATGACAACTGATAACCGGCAAGCTTATCATCATTCACAAGACTGTGTGATGATTGTTCGCCGAATGGGAGAACCACACAAGAACACAACATTGGAGCGAGAGGGAGGAGGAGGAAGAGGAAGAGGAGGAAGCCATGCCATAAGCAACTGTCACACACCAGCGTTGTCGTACACAAAACGCAAAGATGGCAACAGAACAAACTCAACCTGCAGCACGCTGACCAGGGCAAACCACATGACCCCCCCCCCCCCCCAGCAGGTCACCGGGGTGGATGGGCTGTCAGGGTGGTGTGTGGATGGCGGGGGCCATGTGGTGGTGACACACAGGCGGAAACACAATGCAACACATCGCAGAGCCAACATGGAGGCTGATGTGCCTCAAACAATAAGGATGGGGATTATAAAGTCTCAGAAAGGCTTGAGATAAAAATGGGGGGGGGGGAAAATCTGATGGAAGTGGGTATAACGGGTCTAGGTAGAGACATCCACTCTTTTACTATCAGGAGGTTAGCTTTGGTATTGGAGGTGGACTAAATATGTCCAGCACCTTAATATTTCCACTTGACCAAAACCCAGTATGACTGAGGTCACTTACACAAGAGTTCATAAATTGGTCCAAATATTTATTATTGGTACTATTCAAACATTTATAGTTTACATTTTAAATGTAAAAAAATAAATAAATAAATAAAGGAGCTCTCTTCACTTCAACCCGTATACTCCACTGAATATCCGTTGGTATTATGTAAATGAGCAACACCTTGGCGATGATGATTGGTGGGTTAATTGGGTGGGCGGTCCTTACCATGCAGATGAGACACTTGTAGCGGTCTCCCCTGAGGATCTGCTTCTCCAGCTCCCTGATGCGAGCCTTCAGGGCCTCCAGCGTGGTGGCTGTGGAGTCCTCTGTTACCCTGGGGAGGGGGGGGGAGAGATTTGTATCAGTTGGGCTCTGGTGGTTCCTGTGAAATACCGCACTTGTGGTATTTTGTTTTCACGCAAGAGATATTCTTTTGACTTTAAGCACTGTCTGTAAGCCAAGAGTACACATGTACAATTACTTTCACTTTTGTCCGCATATACAAACCCATCTATTATTTCCCATGAGGATGGTTTCCCGTTGTGGTTCATAGTAAAAGCATGTTTGTTAATATGAATCATTATGGGCCAACATGACTTCATAAATCCAACCTTCTGCAATGCGTTCTCACCGTTAATTCTGCCAGACCGAAGGCGAAAACCTCAGCTTAACTTTCACGGAAACCAACATCTGTATTTACAGGTGTATCCCCCTCCAGCCTCACGACTAATCCCCCTTGTTCTTGAATCTGTCTTTCCTCCTCTCATTCATCCATGAACCTCTCGTTCCTTCTACCCCCCTCTGGTCACCCCGCCCCCGTTTCCCCCTCACCTCCAAACAGCCCAAGATTAACGCTGGACACAAACGCCTGTTTAACACGGTCTCCAACAGCATATCAAGCCGCCATCGCTCAAATCAATAGGGCCGCCGCCCTGACGCTACCACCACTGATGAGGAGGAAGGTGAGGATGATGATTTGGCGGTGAATGGTGAAGCTCAAAGCGGAGCCCCGTTGTTTATAATAGACTGTCCATTCCCCTCTCAGCTGGAAGACAGGGGGGGTGTGTGTGTGTGTGTGTGTGTGTGTGTGTGTGTGTGTGTGTGTGTGTGTGTGTGTGTGTGTGTGTGTGTGTGTGTGTGTGTGTGTGTGTGTGTGTTTATGGTGATGTGGTCATTTCACAGCCTGATAGGTAGCTGATCGATGGTATTGATTGGACGAGTAAGGACACGGGGGGGGGGGGGGTTGTTTAGAGGACAGCCATATAAGTGGTGGTCTTACTTGTGTGTGTCTGTGTGCAAACGTGTGTGTATGTGTGTAAAGGCATGTAGTATGGATTCCTCATGAATATATGTATTTCTGGGGAATACACAGTGGAATTAAACATGGTATATTGGGACGGGATTTTGATTGTGTTTTAGTCACCAATATCAGTTTTTCATCACAGCATTGAATTAGCTATGTTTATTCATTTTACTTTCATGACCAAATATATCTATGGAGATGTGCGGTGCTCATTTTGGTTGTGCCACCATGGATACCCATGATGCACCCTGATGTCTCCATCCAGGGCATGCTGTGATGGCCCCTCCCACCCTGCATGCAGTAAACTCACTTTCCTTTCCCTTATTAGCAGCAAGCTTGTAAAAAGCCATTTAGCCTTGATTAGCTTCCTAGCTTATAAAGTAGCCGTCAATGGACTTTTTAACAGAGCCAGGCTCAGCTTGTCCCTGAAACAAGACTGTCTATACTTTTTTAACTGGCAAACAGTAAATATTTCTTATACTAAACTCTACTGAAACACCCTGCTCTATATGGTGGGTCTTTAATACCTTGTCCAAAGTAATTTTACAGAAAGGGGAAAGAGGAACCCTGAGGTTATAAACGTCTGTCAATATCCACCTTTCAGAGTCCATTCCAACCTCAATCCTGTGCTTCTGATGAATATTAATTTAGCCTTGTGGATTTATGCTAATTCCCCAACACCATAAACATACGTTTACTGCATGCGTTTATTTAGAGTGCTTGATCATATGTACAGTCAGACAGTTTGAAGTATTTGTAAGTATTTTTTGTTGCAACCGCGAAAACTGCTTTCCTTTATTGTCACCTTGGGAACAGGACTAAAGCTAGAACCTGACAACAGCCAGTAAAATAAATGAAGTTACGTCCAATGATTCCAAAACACCACGATATATGCTGGCGTGTTTCTCTTTTGACGATAAAAAAAAGTAGTTGCGTGGCCAAAACTTCTAATAAATACCCAGGTTTTACAACTCTGCTCCACAACTCATAAAACAACTCGACAACAACTGCAAGCTTTAGTTTCCACAACTGGGTCGGCAAGTTTTACTCTCAGCGGGCAGTGGGGGGGGCGAGATATGTTTTCTTGAACGGAGCTCCCACAGCTATAATTCCTGATTTGGTCGGAAAAAAATGTCTTTCCCCCCTCTTATCCCAAGCACCGGCTTTTAAGTGTGAAGTAAACTAATAATCCGGGTTTGATTTGCGAGGCTATGAATCCATATATATTACTAGTGTGTGGTCCCTACGCATAATATCTACACTGCGGCGGAGTCTGGGAGGTGAGGCTTTGCTTGGAGCATAAGTCAAAGTGGCAAACTGGAACTTCTTCAAATCGATCGTTCCCACCAGCTTTTTTTAGAGTGCCTTGGGTTTTCTTGCATCGGGCGCTTCACGTGTACCCCTCACTCGGCTGAGGGTAAATGCAGCCCGGATACTGACATCAGGAAGCTCAAAAGATTCAAAAGGTCGCTCCCAGTGTGGCCTATACATCACAGCCGGAACGTTGTGAAACTAGTGCAAATCCTCCTGGTGATTTTAACACATTCTTAGTCGGTGTATCCACGCTTAACCGTCACTATTTGCTAGTGACAGTTTTGCTATTTGCTCCGATGTGTTTAAGTAGAAAGAATAAAAACAGGGAATAACACGGAAAATGAAAGAAGTGAAGAACGAAAAAAAGTAGACAAAAGGAAAGAAAGAGGGAGAGAAAAAACTAAAAAGGAGCAGAAATGAATCAAGGAAAGAAAAAAGGTAATTGAAAAGAAGCAGAACAAATGAAACGCAGGGTGAGGGAGAGAGAGAGAGCAAGCGAGCTAGAGATACATAGAGCGAGGGAGAGGCAGAGACAGACAGATAGATGGCTCTTCCTCCCCTCCGTTTAGCGCTCCGTCCCCAGCGCGCACAGGGGCCATTTCTCATTTCTCCAGTGTGTGCGTCAGTGTGTTTGTGTGTGTGTGTCTGTGTTGGTGTGTATGCGGGTGAAGACCCCCGCCATCCGTCTCAATCAGCCCTGTGTCTTAATCTACTGTCCACCTTCATGGGCCTCACACACACACACACACACACACACATATAAACATGTGTGCGTGTGCACGCGCATGTGTGAGCCATTTTGGCAGCTTTTTTTTTTTTTTTTTTTTTACACATTGAAGTTTCCTGGCCACCAGTGAAAGTATGGTTTGAGAGAACAATGGTAAGTGAATGTGAGAGCGCGACAGAGAGAGCGAGAGCGAGCTAGCGGCAGCAGAGATCCAGCTTCATCACGTCCAAATTGAGGACAGATTCAATTATTTGCAGAAGCCACATGGAAAGCGCTCGACATTGTTCCGGCTGGAGCACCGCATTTGGCAGCAATCGCATTGGAGGGCCCATTTATCTTAAAGGGGAAAGAGCATCCGTGTGTGTGCATGCTTGTGTGAGAGTGCACGTGAGCTCATTTATCTTCAGGGGAATGAGTGTGTGATGTGAGACAATGTGTGTGTGTGTGTGTGTGTGTGTGGGAGGGGACCAGATCATTACCCATCTGGGATCAGAGAGCGAGTGAGTGAGAGAGAGAGAGACAAAGTGCAAGAGAGTGGGACAGAAAGATTTCACTAAAGCATGCATGCTCAAAAAACAGCTCCGCGCAGGAACACACACACACACACACACACACACACACACACACACACACACACACACACACACACAGTCAACGTAACAAAAGGAGACAAATCTCATTTTCATTTGGGGGCTCCAGCGGCCAGCCAGGCCCCCCCACCCCCACCCCCACCCCAGGAAAACACGCGTGGCATTTACGGCGGGAGGCGAATTGTTTACGGGCCCCCATCCCCCGGTCCCCAACCGCTGTTTGTTCCAATGCAATCATTCAGGGTCCAGCCGCCCCTCTTTACACCGACACTTAGATTAAAGCGGGGCAGAGCGGAGGGGACCTACCCCCGTATTCAATATCCCCGTTCCTCACCCACCTCGGGCCCCCCGGCACTGTCGCCGGGCATCTACGTCAGCGTTAACGTCGGGGAAGATAACGGATAAAGCTTTAGTTCAATCAAAATGTATTTTTTCGAAAAGCGGTTCCGGTGTAGTACGAGTCAAGAGTACGAGTTTTTTTGTTTTAAAACATATAATCCGCCTTTTCCCCTTACTATCAAATGACAGATAATATAAAAAAATAAGCCACACCGTGCCCTACAATTTTATTCCTCTGCTGAACTTTGACCCGAGAACAAACCGCCAGGAAAAACGTTAAGCTAACAGCAGAGCTTTACCATCTGACCAAACGAGGATCCAAACATCATTTTTCTTTTGGGCCAGATGAGTCTGATTGAGTTAGAATGAGCAACCGGCGAAGTGATGTGGACTGAAACCCGGCACCCTCAGGACGGCTAGACACAGGCCAGACGGGATAAACCCTTTCCAAAAAATTACGTCTTCGTTTTGAACATGTGTGTGTCAGTGTTTTTCCATGGCGGACGAAGACTTTTGTTTGAATTGTGTCGTTAAGCATCTGTCAGTGATTCATCCTTCAGTGTGTGTGTGTGTGTGTGTGTGTGTGTGTGTGTGTGTGTGTGTGTGTGTGTGTGTGTGTGTGTGTGTGTGTGTGTGTGTGTGTGTGTGTGTGTGTGTGTGTGTGTGTGTGAGAAAAGCAAATACGTGTGTGTTGTAGCGAATCAATCCAAGTTGTCGGACCTCTGTCTCTGTACTTAGCAACACTGACCTGTCTTGTCTTGATCTCTCCCCCCCACACACACAATTGATCACACCACAGAGAGCGACTGATCAAATGCATCTCCTTGCTCAGCAAACATCCCCACCCCCACCCACCCAATGGTCGTGTCGCCGATCAATAAACTTCAAGCTGCTCTGGTGATTCGTCCGTTAGCTTCGGTGGTGATATTTAATATGTGGGACGCACGCACGCACGCACGCACGCACACGCACACACACACACACACACACACTTAAATGAAGCATTTACTGGAGCAGGCTTTGCAAAATGGTGGAGAGGACAAAGACAGAAAGAAATAAATAAGAAAGGTTACAATGACAGAAACGTTGAGCATGATTTGTTGAAGCAATGCTCCAATGCTATTATCCTCAGTGGTAGAGCTCAGCCCGAGCAAAGGACTTGAGGGACCGAATAAAAGACAGGAGGTACACAAAAAACGATACACTTTGTGCTATGTCCTCTCTGGGGTCCTGCAACAAGGCCAGGTTGATCCCAGGTCCCCACAAAAAATATCTTCAAGCAAGAGAGAAAACCCATGACCCCACTTTGTTAGACAAGAGTAGCAGGTCTATGTCTGCACGCAAGAGTGTGTGTGTGCATGCAGGAGTGAGTGTGTGTGTATGTGTGTATTTGTGTATGCAGGAGAGAGTGTGTGTGTGTGTGTGTGTGTGTGTGTGCAGAGTAATTGAATAGGGGCAAAAGGACAGGGGGAATATGCCAGACATGCAGAAGCAAGCAATCAACCAAATTCCTTTTTTTTGTCACCCCGCACACCCAAATTCTCCCTCTCTCTCTCGCCCCGTCGTTCTGAGGCTCTCCCCCTATCTCTCTCGCCCGTCTCCGCCGGTGCTCTGACCCCCATTACCCATGCAGGGGACAAGGTGTGGATGTGTGTGAGAGATTGTTTTCTCTGGGCAGAATATGAATGAGCACATGGAAATGAGGGGAATTAGGGAGTGCTGGCCTTTCCCCACACACACACCCACACTACCCTCTAATGGAATGGCCAAAGTGTCTGCATATGCAGCTACATGTGTATTTGTGTAAGGAGAGAAAGCGTACGTGGGAGATGATTTGTCTAGGTGAGCCTGTGTGTGTGTGCATGTGTGTGTGATAATTGGTCTAGGCCAGAAAGTGTGTGTGAGAGAGTTTCTGATTGTGTGTGAGTTTTGAGTGTGTGTAAGCGTGTGTGTCTGTGTGATGATCTGTCTAGGTGTGTGTGTGTGTGTGTGCGAGAGAGACAGGTTTGAGTGTGTGTAAGCATGTGTGTCTGTGTGATGATCTGTCTAGGAGTGTGTGTGTGTGTGTGTGTGTGTGTGTGTGTGTGTGTGTGTGTGTGTGTGTGCGCGAGAGACAGGTTTGAGTGTGTGCGCGTACGCATGCGTGTCGAACGATCTGTCTAGGAAAGTGTGTGTGCGTCAGTTTGTGTCACTTTCAAGTGTGTGTGCGAGCATATACGAGTGTGACAAATAGGCCAGTGGGGCCCTAAACATAGATTAATCCGGGCCCTGGCTTGAATAATGGGACCTCATATGAGCAGTCAACCTGGGGGCCCCCCCGACGCCCGTCTCCCTGGCCATGCGTCAGCGTGTGGCGCCGCTTAGCTCCAGATTTGTAGCCCCACACTTTCGGCAGCGATCAGGGCGTGGAGGACGGACGTAAGGGCTCCGGGCATGAGGCGTAAGGGGATGTGATGGACGTCTCTTTTGTGGTGGAGTGGGGGGGAGAGCACTGGGGCTTTCATCGTTGATGGAAAATACAACGATTTGGGATAAGGATTTGAATGGAAGGCTCTTTCGTGCTAGACAATGCGGTGCAAGAGGCGAAGCAGGTAAGACGTTGAACTTGGTATTTAGGTATGGAATATCGAAAATATTTGTACTAAACAATGCTGTGTTGATCTATGAAAATGATTACTGTTAAGCTAAACTAAAATACACTTCTCTATTCTTTCAACAATCATCGACTGCTGTCTCTGTCAACTGAAATGACATTGCTATAATTCTATACTAGCCTTCCTCGTCGTGCGCTAGGCTAGCAGCACTTGTTGTAGGGCCCGTCTGAAGGCTTTCTGAGGATTCTTATTTGAACATTGCCTCTGTGCGATGTTTCATTCAACAGACTACCTGTGTGTGTGTGTGTGTGTGTGTTCACCGTGTGTGTGTGTGTTCACCGTGTGTGTGTGCGTCCCAATTAAGGATTCCAAGCCAGCTCTCAGCTCAGACAGACGACAACTGCAGAGAAGATCAATACCAAGAGACCCACCCTGTCTTGTCACACACACACACACACACACACACACACACACACACACACACACACACACACCTGACTAAATACATCATTTATGACCTCTCCAGAAGGCAACTCTCCCACTAGTAAGAAAACTCATCAGAAAGTCATAGGGTTTGGCTGTTTGTGTGTGCACGCGCGTGTGTGTATCCGTGGTCTGATGGGATTATTGAGTGATGAGTGATTTTCTCTCCCACTTTTTCTTTTACTATGGTGTGTGTGTGTGTGTGTGTGTGTGTGTGTGTGTGTGTGTGTGTGTGTGTGTGTGTGTGTGTGTGTGTGTGTGTGTGTGTGTGTGTGTGTGTGTGTGTGTGTGTGTGTGTGTGTGTGTGTGTGTGTGTGTGCGCGCGACCTACTTTTCGATCTCGCTGTTTTTACAGGTTCGCGGCACCGAGGAGGACGAGGATGAGGAGCAGGAGGAAGAGGAGGGTGCGTTGGGGTCCGCCTTGCTGCTCTCACCGTTGCTCGTCGACGGCATCTCTGGAGACACGAGGAGAACGGCGGTGTGAGGGACGTTCACATCATACACACACTCTTGGTGGTTCTCAACTGCCGGAACACACCCAAAAGGGTGGCGCAACAAGCCATTTGGGAAGGGGTAACAATCGCACACAACTTTCAACCCGCACCACTCTATGTATTACATTGGGGTCTTCACGTGTGTGCTGTGACTCACCGTCGCTGGCCCATTTGGAGAACTCTGCCGTTATTCTGGTAGTAGGCATCCCACCGCTGTCACATTCAGAGAGGAGAGAGAGGTTAGGGACTAAAGACTGCAACCCCCAAAACACCAATTTAACAAGTTGGTTGTGGCAGGGTGACGCTTTGGGTTATCCATACATGTAACACATTAAAGCTAGGGTAGGCGATTTTTTTACTGAAATATTTAGCAAAAATGTCATAATAGCCATGTGTATGTCAGCTATATGTAGGCGAAGTGCTCCGAGAATATCTGCACATCACTTTGCTCTCCCCTGCCTCTGTGTGCCCCCCCCAAAAATTGCCACCGCTCATGTACACTTTGACCAATCAGAGCGAGGCTCCGATTCTCCGTTCTTATTGGCTGTGGGACTGTCCGTCAACTTGGCACCGACGTTCGTGCGTCCCTGCGTGAGCGTTCACGAGCCTAGCAGCTTATGCTAACAAATTACAGTTGCACTTAGTTTGCTAACTTGCTTGGCTGATACAGCTACCTTTCTACCAGCGCAATTACAATGATTTTAAGATAACATACATGGTATGTCTGTGAGTAAGATGCTGATGCTATATCTGTACTTATGCAGTTATCAGCACTAATGTTTAATTACCTCGGAATCGGACATGGTGTTTCGTCTTCCTATCAATGTAACTGAATTCACATGAACACGCATCACTGACGTTCGGAGGGAGGAGCTACAGCAGGTAGCGCGTGGGAGGGAGGGACCAGAGAGAACGCAACGGAATCTCAACGGCTGTTTTCCCCAAAATCGCATACCCTAGCTTTAAGGACACACAAGGATAAAGTAATAATTCCCAACCCAACCTTAAAACACCACTTTCAGAAACTCATTCAAAAACATACTTGCACTTTGAGAAACGTAAAATACAAGAAAAGATGAGAATGTTGGAACCATCCACATAAATATCTTTAAGACATGTACAGCTTTGCAAAACCATGTGAAGGCGATGCATACAGGCCACTTGCCACAATATTTTAAATATTTTCTTCTCAATTGATCCCACTTCAGAACACTGCTTTCAGTAACTCATTTAATCATATTTGCATTGGGAGGAAATGCCCAAAACAGAATAAAGTGTAAAAAAAATCGGTAGTAATAATTATGCTGTCATATTGTGTGGCAAATTTTTTTGAATAATAATGATAAAATAAAAGTTTTTTTTTTATTATTTCATTTTTTAAAGTGTGCCAATGACTATGCTGCCACGTGCCAGTGGGGGCACGCCGTGCCTAGGGTGGCCGACCCCCGCTATATACATACTTGAATATGCAGCGCTATGTATTTGAACCCGCTACGCTAGGCTACACTATAGAGGTACACACTAAACTATAGACGTACTTGAGCACGGCGCCCCTCAGCGCCTCCCTCTCACGCGGGCCTCGCCCTGGTCCTCTCCGGCCCCAGAGCAGGGGATGACGTCGGCCTCGGTGTACTGGGCCTTGCCGTACTCCAGCGTGTCGTCTCCGTCCACGTCCAGGTCGCCGTCGCTGTCCGCCGCACTCTCCTTGGTGCCGCACACCACGAAGCCCGTTCCTGAGGGCGAGAGAGGAAGGGGGAGGGCAGGAGAGAGAGGAAGGGGGAGGGCAGGAGAGAGAGGGGGGAGAGAGAGCAGGAGAGAGAGAGCGAGGGGGGAGAGAGAGCAGGAGAGAGAGCGAGGGGGGAGAGAGAGCAGGAGAGAGAGAGAGGGGGGAGAGAGAGCAGGAGAAGGGGAGAGGGATAAGGACATTAGTTTGGAACATTTTTTTATATATATAGCAGTCATTTAGGACAATAGGTCATCATTTGTTTTTTTATGTAATTGAAAAAAATAAACATTGATTTGTCGTGAAATTGTCTGTAGAATATAACAAATTTAGTTCTATCAAGTGCCATTTCAGACATTTTACCCTGCATATTAACCTACGCATTAATTGATTGGAGCTCTTTCAATTTCGATCATCGATCCAAAAAGTTATGAAAGCTGCTGTTAAGAAAGACAAGAGAAGAAAGGTGGGTGGGGAGGGATGGAGCGATCAAGGAAGGGCAGGGCTGTGGAGTAGTGGGGGGGAGTGAGTAGGGAGGATGGAGGTGACCTGATGAAGATGGACATGTGAGCCATCCGTCTTCACTCTGTGCATGTGTGTGTGTGTGCGCCTGAGTGTGTGTGTTTGTGGCACTTCCATAAACCCTGAGATGAACGCCCAGACAAACTCTTACCGCTGCCTGACTGCCCCTTTCAGCTCCACTTAGCAACACCAACACGTGTGTGTGTGTGTGTGTGTGTGTGTGTGTGTGTGTGTGTGTGTGTGTGTGTGTGTGTGTGTGTGTGTGTGTGTGTGTGTGTGTGTGTGTGTGTGTGTGTGTGTGTGTGTGTGTGTGTGTGTGCGCATCACTTTGAAGGCATCGTCCATCTCTGGTGCGTGTTTGTGCAACTGTCTGTCCTTCTGTCACTTACCCCATGTCTCAGAGAGAGAGAGTGTGTGTGTGTGTCTCTCTCTATCACTTACACCCTGTCTGTCCAACCACGTGTAGGTAACTGATTTTCTTTCTACTCGTCTATTCAATCACACAATGACGTGCATGTTTGTGTGTGTGAGTTTGGCTCTAGTCATAGCCTTGACGAACCTGACAGCCATGAAATTCACACCTTTCCCCCCCAACATTCCTCCAACGTTCCCACATGTCTACAGAGAGCTCACACCAAAAAAAAAATGAAACGAGCACAGTGCTACATGCCATGATGATACATGCTGCGCTTCATGCTAGAACATCAACCACAAGCCCGTGCTCTAAATCCCTCCTCTTCTCCTCCAACCTGATCAGACCATGCAGTTCATCCCCTCTCCGTAAGAATAATGGTCCAAAGAGAGAGAGAGAGAGAGAGAGAGAAAGAGAAAGAGAAAGAGAAAGAGAGAGCGAGCGAGAGAGGATCTGAGAGATACATGATGGGGTGGGTGTAATGCGCCGCTAATGTCGGGGCCCCATCTCCAGAGGACGTGGTGTAGCGAGCAAGGAAAGAGTGAGGAGCGAGAGAGAGGTCTGACAGGCTTTACTATAAAATAGGATAGCGGTGCGGTTGTAATGCGCCGCTAATGTCGGGGCCCCATCTCCACCAGGCCCCTGGTTTTTAGCGATCCAATAAAAAAGGGCCCTTTACCTTTTATTTGGTCCCGTTGGCGGTGGCAGCGGGGGCCGCGGCTCGTAACATAAACCCCAACCCCGCGGTAAACGGCAAGTATGGCCCAGAGGGCAGTATTAAGGCCGTATTGGTGTGACGAGCGTTAGCGCCAAGGAGATATAATATATAGAGGGAGCATATCCCAGCATATTGGTGGATCATGCTCCCTTCTGCTTTTTAATATCTCCATGTCGTTAACAGACCTTCTTTATTACAAAAATGTCATAAGTAGAGAGCAGGTTCCAGAATATTGGTGTATTGTGGTTCCTCTACTTAACATACACCGCTATATTATACATATTTTAAGTAGAGGGAGCATATTATATCATATGGATGAATTATTGGAGTTGCTAATGCTAAGATAACTTATTTTCTATATATAGTTACACTGGCATGATCGTTTTGCAATATAACAACTGTACTCCGAGTACAGATGTAATTCAATTATACAATGTTGAGTTTCTGTCTCGAGTGCTAATGCAACTCTACGCTCAGATTAGGGGGTGTGCTACCCACAATGCACCATGGTTGGGAGAAGCTGGAAGACACGAGAGTGACGGGCTGTGAATTGCAGAGCGTTTCATCAGCCAAGCGGCAAATGGGCGGCACGAGACAACCCGCACGCTAATGTGAGAGGGAGGGGGAGCGAGAGAGAGAGCCGGGTCTGAGGTAGAGAGGAGGAGATCGTTGGTAATCAAATCAATGGATCGAAATATGGATCCTGTGGCCGGTTGGTGACAACAGCAAGTGGAATTTAACTTTCGGACTATTGCTGCGGACAGGGAATAAATCTTGATCGTGCACGGAAGGTTCAAAGTTCGATTAAAAAATTGTTTAACAAATCAATTTCGTACCTAATGTCTAATGAACAGCTTTTTATTATTGATCGTAAACTGGTAAACGACCACAAGTCTACAGCCTGGAAAACCAACAAAGGTTTGAGACGTGAATTGGACCGTGGAAATCTGAGAAGTGACAGTTGCTACGGTCCACCCGGATCACCTGATGGGTAGATATGTATGTACGTTACGGGGTCTTACAGGCGTGCGGTCGTCCGTGTGCACACGCACACACTTGGTCTTTCCCTCCGGTGTGTGTGTGTGCTTGAGCGCATGCTAGTGAACATGCCGTGCGACTATCTGTCCCTCTAAGCAGTGTTGGCAGGCCAATCTAATCTAGCTGGCGAAAGGTCAGAGTCACTTTAACTGCCTTTCACTCACAGTGCACACTGCCTCACACACACTGACAAAATGCCCCACACACAGACACTGACACACAAACACAACCATCCTCTTCCAGTTCCTCCACCCATTCCCTCTTTTAAGCTTATTTAACCCCTTGGATTCCCCCTCTCCTTTTTCCCTCTCTCTGTTGATATTCTTCCCTCCATCTCACAATACATCCACTGTTATTTTCTTATTCTACTGCTTTTCTCTAAAGGACTTTCCACTATTTAAACTCTTTCTGTCCCATTGTTTGGCTATATAGTTATTATTTACTATTAAATAAAAGGCACCCTATCCCCATGATGTGTTTCTCACTGGTAAGTTATCATTAAACAATTATACATTGAGCACAAAACACATTACATTTAACACGCAGAGGCTTTTCTCCAAGGTAGCCAAAGAACAAATGGCCAAAAGCAGAAGAGAAACAAGCATGTTTTTCTCTGTACAATGTCATCTAAGGTTAGAACGACAATTGAGCACACAAAATGTCCGCCTGGGGTGCCCCTTAATTACAGATACACATATCAGCTCCCCCCTTTCCACTGCCCGTGTTGCCTGCACGTTAATAAGACAAGGGGCAATCAATACAAGGGTGCGCACGCACACACACACACACACACACACACACATTTCTAAAGCCATCTCCTGCATATCCTTGACTCTCGGCACACCAACTACACGTGTTCCCTCCGCCAGGTAACACGCTTCCTGACATTAACACGGGACACTTCCAATCTACATACTTGTCGCCGTGGTTACCCCCCATTGATCTAAAGAGAGAGGGATGGAGAGGGTGTGTGTGTGCGTGTGTGTGTGTGTGGGGGGGGGGGGGGGGCGATCAAAGGACACGTCAGACAGCCTCGGGAGCCCAGATCGACCCGATCGGGCGGCCTCGGGTGACACCCCGTTGCCATAGCAATTATCATGACCGCTCGGAGAGAGAGAGAGAGAGGCAGGAGGGGGGCGAGGCATGGCAAAGGTCGGTGCGCTATCGTTGTACCATTTACAGGTCAGGGATGGGGAAACACAAAGAGATGAGACGGCCATCTTTGAAGTCCTTTTTCAAAGCAGCCCCCCTCCACATCTGCTCTTTCCTTCAGGCCATCTTCAGCCGTAATCCCTCTTCCTCTCCCTCGGCCCCCCCCTCTCCATCTCTTAAGGGCCCCCCTGTTATCCAGAGTGGAGATCTGCCTGTGAGTCTGTCTTCCAATCGCTACACTCTCTGATGGTCAGACATGATGAAACATTTAGAGCCGTCCGTCCGGCTGCCCGTCTGTAGATGCTGTGCGGGTCCTTATCGCGCAGTGAAAATACTTCACGCCAAGATGACATGAGGCACGGGCGAGTCTCCCCCAATGAAAGCAGAAGACGTGACATTCTGCCAGACGTTTCTACAACGACTCAAAAGCAGACAAGTTTAAAAAAAGATATAAAAAATGAATAAAGCAACACTTGCCAACTTTGTTAAAGAGTGAAAGTGTAGAGTTATGGGGGGAACCTGTGATGTTCTGTACTAATAGATAGGCAACTTCTACCTCCGGCAGCGCAGGGAGGAACAGGCACGGGCACAGCCACACAGCCACACAGACACACACACACACACACACACACACACACACACACACACAACACACACACAACACACGGGAGAGTTGTCTCAGCTTCTGCCAAAATGGCTCTTTGAAGCCCGGTAAGCTGGAGAGATACAGGGAAGTGTCTCACTCACTCTCCCCCCTCAACCCGGTCCCCCTCCCTCTCCCACACACACAGAAGCATGTTGAAGTTGAATCACAACCTGAGCTTGTTCGATTTCCACTCCCCTCCCCAGGCTGTCTGCTCCTGTCTTTGGATGGTGGGGGGGGGGGGGGGGGGGGGTTCTCTTAAAAAGCCCCCCCGCCTCCCATGTCTAGCAGCCGGCTTTCTTCAGGGTTCTCAAAGAGAGGCTGCTGGCGCTTCAGAGAGATAGACCCTGCTTTATCCTACCCGAAGACCCCCCTCCACCCCCCATGGTCCTCACACCACCCACACCCACACCCAAACACACACACAGACCATCTCTGCATCCCTCAGCTCAAGGGAGACCCAGCTGGCTCCAGCCGTGTGTTTGTGTGCTTTTGAACCACAGGATCTTTTAAGGAGGAAAATCCACCATCTGAGTGGACCGACACATGTGCTTGTGGATGTGTGTGGATGTGTGTGTGTGGGGATGTCTTGTGTTTCAAGTCTCCCCTGAGTGTGGTCTCCATGGGGGGCACATCTGTGGTCCGTGTCACATCACACAGCGGCCCATTAGAGAACAGCAGAAGGGTCCTGTCCACCCCCTTAAACACTCAACACTAAACACAGGCTCAATGAGGGACAGAGAGAGAGGACTGTCACTCCCTCGTTCCCCCAACCTGCTACTGCCGTTTGTCTGCGCTTTAGTTGGGATTTCAACATTGATCTGCCTCCTCTGCTCCTGTGACAGAGAGGTGTGAGTGTTTGTGTCTGTGTGTTAAATGGGGTTGGGCAGGGGGTAGTTGAATCTAACTGTGTGTGTGTGTGTGTGTGTGTGTGTGTGTGTGTGTTTAAACAACAGATCGAACAGGGATGGCGGAGAGGAGAGAGATGGAGGGATAAAAGTGGAGTAGGATCTGTGAAAAAGGGGGAGGCTCTAACAATTTCATCCTCACACATCGCGAAAGCTCACACACGCACATTTCAAAGTAACTCAATGGATGAGACTACACGTTTGGCCTAGGAAAGATGTTGAAAATGTCTCTTGTTTGTTTTGTGGATTTATTCTACTTTACATCTGTTTTAGTATTTGTACAATTCTTAATAAGCTAAGAGCACCAACACGTTTATATTGGAAGCTGAAAATGTTTGAATGAATTATGAATCAGAGGAAATATTTGAGAGATCCACATTCAGGAAAACAACGGGAGATTGAGAGTAAGATGTAGGGGGAAATTTGTTGTGTGTGCGTGTGTGTATGGTGTGCATGTAGGAGTGTGTGCGCGTGTGTGTCAGGAGGGCAGTCTCTGTGGTCCCTTGTGGCGTACTCCTGGGTCCAGTTCTATAATTGCATTGCAGGGCCCTACACACCCGCCTCAACACACACACGGGCGGGCGCACGCACGCACGCAAACTGTCGCACTCGCGCAAACACACGGCAGGTCAATCGCCCAGCTAACTGTGTTTTCCTTGGCCTGGCTTAGGGAGCTGTACAGGGGGGGGGGGGGGGGGGGCAGCTCCGGTGGTCAGCAGAGCCGGCAGGAACCATTACGGCTCCCCCAGTCACCATCAGCCCTGCTTCAGGAGAGCCAACGCTGCTGCGACAGACAGAACCAAGGCCAGATAACAACATCGAAAGAGCCAAATGGAGGGACAAAGAGAGAGGGGGTGGATGGAGAGAGGGGGTGGATCGAGGGAGATGGAGCTGAGCACACAGCTTGAAGGGTCATCGCCATCATCGGGATGGTGGCCTTTATCTTTATAGGCAATCTCTTCACCCTGATAGCATTCCCCTGTTTTATTAGCATCCACAGCACTAATTTTGTGTGTGTGTGTGTGTGTGTGTGTGTGTGTGTGTGTGTGTGTGTGTGTGTGTGTGTGTGTGTGTGTGTGTGTGTGTGTGTGTGTGTGTGTGTGTGTGTGTGTGTGTGTGTGTACCTCTGAAGCCTCCCTCCAGCAGCGCGGTGGCTCGGATCCTCTTTTGCCCCGCCCACTCGTACTCCTCGAAGCCCCGCCCATTCTCGCCATCGGCAGAGTCGTCGTCGCCGAACCCGCCCTCGCGCTGATGTTACAACACAACACAGGTCAATACAGGTGACATCATAGGACGGCAGGTCAAACACTATAACTATACAGCTGATCTGTCACGCAACATGTTTTTAACAGATCGATTCAGGACTACAAAAATAATGCTATGAATTTATGTTTATGCTTATTTGTATTATATCTTGTATTATATCAATAGTGTAGGGGTTTCACTCACAATGTATTTTCCAATACAAGTTGTATTGCAAAATCAATTGTTATAACAACAAATAAATGTTGTGTTTGGTTGGTCAAGGGCTGGTTAGTGATTCTACAGATCAGAATTGATAGGAAAGGAGGGAGATTATTCACTTCATTAACAAACAGTGATGCTTGTTGATTCGCTACTGGAATAACAGAGAGTGAAATGGTTGCCCACCAGACCCACTGCTGTGATTGGTCAACCACAACGAGCTAATCAATCGCAATTAGTGCAAATTCCCCACACTGAAAAACAGTGATCATCCAATCTACAAACACCAGTCGCCATCAGTTCAAATCCATACAGGAGGTACAGAGGGTAAAAGCGGTTTATTCTAGGCATGCCATTGGTCGACTTCTACAAGGAAAGTGGTGATTGGTCGGAATCCTTCCGGAGAGAGAGAAGTCCTGAGGGGGCTGTCTGGACTGGTAGAGGACAGTGATAGGTTGGAATAAAGAGAAAGAGGAGGGGTGTTTGTGCTTGGACGTCGGCTACCTGGATAAGGCATTGTTCCACATGTCTACTCATCTCCTCCTCGCTCCCAGCCAATGGCACGCTGCACAGCGGACATACCTGTCCCCCTTCCTCTGGCTTCCTCCTCTTCATCTTTCCTATACGGGCTGGAGGAAGAGCGACAGGGGAGAGACACACGGTTAGCATCATCAACCCGTACAGCCCTCAATTCTCACCGGGTGTAACAGATACACACCTGCAGGCAGTACAGAGCCGGTCAAATGGAATATTGAGTGTCGACAATAAAACATCAACATATACAATGTCAACAAGCTGCCTGTGATTATAAACATACTATGGACAGGTTGACTTCCATAAAAACATGTATATTCAGTGAATTAAGTGCGTCCGATTCTGGTAACAGAACGTATGGGGTTATGTTGAAGAAAGCTTATAGCGACATGCAGCCTATGGTTCTCTAGCATCTCCCCCACCTCCCTCGCTCTACTCTTATACCCTCTTACTTCATTCCTGTTCATTACTCCTTATTCCTCCCTCTGTCCATTCAATACATCGCTTTCCTACCAAATCTAGCAGTCTCTTCCTCTTCCCTCTATCCCATCACACACTATGATCACACACTATGATTATATATATATATATATATATATATATATATATATATATATATATATATATACACGTATATACACGTGTGTGTGTTTATCTCAAATTAGAGATTTAACAGCATAGAACAGAGTAGGCCGTTAAGCCCTGAATCCACTGTGGGGTTTGCTAAATGCTAATAGCGCGGATGTGCTGGAACATAAACTTTAGATGCCATAGGGTAACCCCCAGGAGGAGGGGGTAAAACACCACCACACCACCAGGGGGAAAGGAGAAGGTGAGAGAGAGAAGGGGGGAGAACGAGAGCAGGACAGGGAGAGAGAGAGAAAAAGAGAGAGCGTGAGAGAGAGGCTACTAATGCTAAAAGGTAGAAGACTTTGTTGAAACAAGGTCTTTCATGTCCCTCTGTTAATACTGGGGCTGAAACCTAGTGTGCTATGAGGGTAGTGCCTAGATTTGGATATATAACAAGAGCGTTCCAAGTCTCATTCCTCAATGGTTTCTCATTTAGCTTCTTATTTGTTTTCACTTTTGTGGATACAACAAACGGGGCAGGATGAATTATAAAATACCATCTAGTATCTAGTAGGTTGTATCCATTTACTGCAACATATGGGTACTACAATTATGGACACAAAGAGTTACTATTTAATCACTACTATTCAATCTAGTCATGCGAACAGGCTCAATCTTGCAGGGCATTATCAATGTATAATAACACAAATTAAGCTAGCCCTATTTTCATTTAACGAAAAATAATTTTGACAAAAAGAAAGCTCAAAACAATGAATAGTATTTGTCTGTAGTATTTCTAAGTATTTACTTTAAATAATAGCTATTTATTATTTACGTTCTCAATGCATTTCATAAAACCATTTAGAAATGTATTTTTCTCAATAAATTGACATTTTATCAATAGGACCTGTGATAAATTGAATGTGTAATAAAAACAATAAATAAAATAAAAACAACTATAGGGACACAAAAGACACATTTCGTTTTGATGTGGTTTAGTGACAATGAATAGAAAAATACATCAAAAGTTTAGATAATGAATGGGGGTGTAAAAAGTGTAGGATGAATATATACATACCATTCAGTCTTGTTTGCCTATTAGCCCGCACTCGTAAAAACGTCTGCAAATACAGAAAAAGGAAAGAGAAAACATGAACATTAGGTGTGGCTCAATCTATATAAAACAGTGATATGGTGATATGTAGCTTTTTAAGGTAAGATTGCATTGGATGCTGGATATCATGCCCAGAGAAGTAAACAACAACCTACATGTCTTTTCTTGCCCTCGACCTCCTCCATAACAGAGCTGTCAAGTTTCATTTAAAACATTTTATGCCGCTAAAACGCACTAGAGAAAACTTGCCATGAACGGCCAACGAAGTTGTATACCCCTTTAAATATAAAATTGAGGGTATAATATTAAACGGATGGTAAAGGATTTAAAGTGGCGTTTCGGTCGGCATATAAAACATCGTCAGACGGCCATGTTGGCTTGTTTTGATCATGTGACTTCGCTGAAAGTCCATACAAGTGTTATTTTTATATTCGGTCACTAGGGGGCAGCAACACGTTAGGTGAGTCTGTCTTCGGTGACTCATTAAAGGAGTTTAAAATCGTTTGACTGTTTGTAATATAATATGTAATTTTTAATATTAATATTAATAAAATATCTATATGTTTAAATATTACTATTTACTATTTACTATTTAAATATTAAAATTGTTTATATATATATAAATAAATAACCAAAATGGTAATTATTTCATAATACCCTTTTCTATTGTACTTAAAATAGTAATAAGTGTTCTGTATGTGTGTTTCTACTTGTATGTCGGGAGGGATCTCAATGCATTTTACAGGTGCCCTCTCGTTGACACGGCAACAGCAAGTGGGCACTTGGTTCAGTCCTCCCACTCCCCCCCAACCCCCGCACTCATAATAATAACTACGGACTCTTGAATTAGCCGCCCTTTTCTCCGTCTCAATGCTATTACACCACGCATACGCCATTACCGCACGCACACATACACACGGCAAGAGGCAACTGACAGGTCAGGTTGTTTGGAGAGCCACGATGGAGAGTTTGAGAAAATAAAAGGAAGCAAGAGATTTGCGAATACAGATTTGAATGGATAAGAAGAGAGAGAGGGAATGAGAGAGAGAGAGAGAGAGAGAGAGAGAGAGAGAGAGAGAGAGAGAGAGAGAGAGAGAGAGAGAGAGAGAGAGAGAGAGAGGAGAGAGAGAGAGAGAGAGAGAGAGAGAGAGAGAGAGAGAGAGAGAGAGAGAGAGAGAGAGAGAGAGAGAGAGAGAGAGAGAGAGAGAGAGAGAGAGAGATGGAGAGGGAATGAGAGAGAGAGAGAGAGAGAGAGAGAGAGAGAGAGAGAGAGAGAGAGAGAGAGAGAGAGAGAGAGAGAGAGAGAGAGAGAGAGAGAGAGAGAGAGGGAAGAGAGAGAGAGAGAGATGGAGAGGGAATGAGAGAGAGAGAGAGAGAGAGAGAGAGAGAGAGAGGAGAGAGAGAGAGAGAGAGAGAGAGAGATAGGAGAGGGAATGAGAGAGGAGAGAGGAGAGATGGAGAGAGGGAGATGAGAGAGAGAGAGAGAGAAGAGAGAGAGAGAGAGAGAGAGAGAGAGAGAGAGAGAGAGAGAGAGAGAGGAGAGAGAGAGAGAGAGAGAGAGAGAAGAGAGACGAGAGAGAGAGAGAGAGAGAAGAGAGAGAGAGAGAGAGAGAGAGAGAGAGAGAGAGAGAGAGAGAGAGAGAGAGAGAGAGAGAGAGAGAGAGAGAGAGAGAGAGAGAGAGAGAGAGAGAGAGAGAGAGAGAGAGAGAGAGGAGAGAGAGAGAGAGAGAGAGAGAGAGAGAGAGAGAGAGAGAGAGAGAGAGAGAGAGAGAGAGAGAGAATGAGAGATGGAGAGAGTGAAGAGCGAAAGTGATGAGAAAATAGATGAGGAATAAGTAAGGGAAGAGAGGTAAGACAAAGTGTTGCGTATGTGTTTTGCCATTCCATGGGTGGTAGGTATAAGTGAGCGCCATTAACTTAATCATTTGTATAAAATAAGGAGATTTCAGCAGTTTCACTTAATGAGAAGATCTACTTTACCGCCATAAGGGCCTAGCGACCCGTGTCATGGGCGTGTGCGCGGTACGGCCAATGCTGGTCCGCGAGGAGCTAATAGTTGTGATATTTTATGGTGTGTAATGGGCTGGGGGGGGGGGGGGCACACCCACTTAACCCCCTCTTCATACATCACAGTGTTAAACCATTCAGTCCCCCAGGAAAACCACCTTTTTTTCCAATATAAAAATCATTGTAATAACTGGATAATATCCTAAGCATATCTCCATACAGTGTCGACGTGCTCTTTACCACCTCCATCCACAGTCTAACTGAGCTGCGGGTGGAAGCTCTAACCCAACGTACTGCAGACACATCGCCACAACACGTCAAACACATTGTCACAAAATGTTCTCTAGCTGTACACTTGGAGCTTCAGTGTGCGTTTTTACATGTTGTGTAGTTGTGTGGTTGGCCCCTGAGTGTCCGTGTGTAACAGCTACCTGTTGTATTGCTGTGTTCTGGTTCATCCGCTGTAGTATGGAACAGTCCCGTGTTGTGTATGGTTGTGTTCGTGATCACATGCTCAGTGTTTAACACTTGTGCACTTAAACAGATACATTCTGGGTTGTGTATTAGGCCCCTGGGCCCTGGGGGTCTCCGTCTCTAACTGTCCCCATGGGTCAAATGGGGGTTATGGCTCTTGGTACGGAGTGGGGGGGGGGGGGGGGGGGGGGTTTAAATCTCTCCTACCAATCTGCTCCTCAGCTAAATATATTGTCAAGGATAATGTGAAGGGGATGTTATGTGTGTGAGGGTTGTGTTGTGTGTGTATGTAAGTGGGGTTTTGTGTGTTGTGATGCCTGCATGTGTATTTTTGCGTGTCTGTGTGCGTGTATGTCTGTGTCATACTTGTGTCCAGGTGTTTCGGTATATGTTCAGCGGTGTGTGTGTGTTTGGGTCGGTGTATATGATTAGTGAAGTGTGTGTTAGGGTGTGGGTACGTATAAGTGGAAGCTGGATAGTAATTAGGATTTGTGCTCAATCATGATTGGCTGAACGGGAGCCGGTGATTGCCTAAAGCACAATGCGTATAAAAGCCATTTACCCCAAATCTCTCTGGCTGAGGAGGGCTGGCCACACACTGGAGTAGATACCAGGTTATTAATGCCGTCCAGGCCTGGGAATGTCTATATATATTGGAGTCAGATCCCGTGGCATGATTGTGAGGGACAGCGGGTGAGAACAAGTGTTTTCTGGGTCCACCAGGAGTTTCTAAACCTAGGCGTCTTGGAGTGGGGGAATCCAATGTTCTCGACTTAAACCGCGTCCCCTGATATCGAAGGGGGTTTAAAAAAAGGAGCATTTGCACCATGGGTGAAAACTGATAGGTGTGTGTTTAGAGAAAGAGAGACAGAGAGAGTGTGTGCATACAGTTGTATGTGTGCGGGTGTGTGCGCGCGTGTGTGTGTGTGTGTGTGTGTGTGTGCGTGCGTGCGTGCGTGTGTGTGCAGTGTGTGTATGTGCCTGTATCTGTGCGAGTGCGTGCGTGTGTGTGCAGTGTGTGTATGTGACCTGGTATCTGTCGGAGTGGTGGGCGTCTTCTGAGGACATGGGTGAGACCACCGGGGACTCTCCCTCACGCTTGATGTGGACCGACAACAGCAACGACTGGAGAGAGAGAGAGAGAGAGAGAGAGAGAGAGAGAGAGAGAGAGAGAGAGAGAGAGAGAGAGAGAGAGAGAGAGAGAGAGAGAGAGAGAGAGAGAGAGAGAGAGAGTTAGTAAAAGTTAGTAATCTGTACTTCAGAATAGAAAATTAAATTTGATCCAAATTTTGGGAGAAACAAATGACAAAAAAGGAAAAAGCAAGACAACATGCTAGACTTTTGCGTTGCTGCCCCTAGCAAGGGTCCGATATCATCGTAGCGACGGTATCCTGAGGGTCACAGAACATAGAGGTGACTATCTCTGACTGTCTATAAAAGCCCTTCGCTGATGAGAGCTGGTTTTTACAAGGTGCTAAGAGGAGTCTTGACTGGAGGGATGAGATGGAGGAGGAGGAGGAGGAGGAGGAGGAGGAGAGGAGACATAAGGAGGAGAGGAGGAGGAGGAGGGAGGCAGGAGGAGGGAGAAGGAGGAGGAGGAGGAGAGGAGGAGGAGGAGGAAGAGGAGGAGGAGGAAGAGAGGAGGAGGAGGAGGAGGAGGAGGAGGAGGAGGAGGAGGAGGAGAAAGAGAGCAGACATATCGAAAGGAGATGGAGGACGCTAACTCTTACATTATGGGATGCGCTTTTTGCTCACAATGCATTGAAATTCAGACTAAAAATCAATTCCTTGTTTGCTAAAAATTAATACAATGAATAAAAAAATGTAGCCGTGTGCTCGAATATACACATGCATGAATTGATGATGTTGTTCATTATATATCTATATATTTATATCTATGCCACTGTGTTGCGGTGTGCTATTTTCCTTTACAAGGGTGTGATGATATATTTGTGCTTCCAGTCGTCTCCTATTAATCAGCGTCTGGGGCTGGAATACAGGGGCTGAGGGCAGACATCCCATAATCTAATCATAATGTGTGAGGAATGACCAACCCACGGGGCTGCCGCGGCAAATTACACAACACACACTGCCTCCTTATGCTGCTGCGTGCATGTGTGTGTGTGAGCGTGTAAGGGAATTCAAAATGTTTTGTGTAAGTGTGTAAGGTCTGACCTTTGACCTGTCACAGACCAGAGCATGCCGCTACATTAAACCGCAACTTGCTTTCTCCGTAGCCATTAAGGTTCCAAACTCCTCCAAACTTTGCAGAAATGGCCTTTCAGGCAATCGTTTTATCGGCATGAAAGGTGTTTTGCATGCTCCGTGTGTAGAGAGGCTGTGCCGTCTTTGTGGTGTGTGATCCTGAATATATATTAGGGACTGTGTGTGTGTGTGTGTGTGTGTGTGTGTGTGTGTGTGTGTGTGTGTGTGTGTGTGTGTGTGTGTGTGTGTGTGTGTGTGTGTGTGTGTGTGTGTGTGTGTGTGTGTGTGTGTGTGTGTGTGTGTGTGTGTGTGTGTGTAGACATCCTGTCTTGGCCACCTCTCCCCTCCATCCACCCCCCCCCTCTGTGGTGGATTACCAGCCATCAGACAAGACATCCAGGGTGGGATCGCAGGAGGCTGGCCCAGGCAGGCCTCTCGGCCCAGGGAAGGAGATGCGTTTGGGGGGGGTTAATCTCTGGCACGTCCCCGGTGGACGGCGGTGGGGCCGGGCAGAGTGGAGGAATAGAAAATTCCATCCAAAGCCGGTGTGCTCCCGAAAAGATCCCTCTCTATTTGCGACACGCGCCTGCTGCGGAATACTAACGGAACGCACCGGCATGCACCGTCACGGGCGCACACTCGCTCCTCGCGCACACGCCCACAACCCTGCATGTGCGTGTGTGTGTGTGTTGGTCGTGTGTGTGTGTGTGTTGGTGGGTAGGTGTGTTGGTGTAGGTGTGTTGGTGTGTGTGTGTGTGTGAGTGTATGTGTGTGTGGGGGGTGTGTATGTGTGTGTGTGTCAGGGTAGGTGTGTGTGTGGGAGGGAAGGGGTTCTGGTTTTGTACAAATTGGCGCTGTAGGGATGAGCCTTGCTCAAAGCGCGGGTCAGGACCCTTTCTGTGTGAGCGCTTCCCAAATTATTCTTCGTCCGCCGCCAAACTATTCGGGATGCGAAAGGTCGCGGACAAGATGGTGGATCAGACCGAGCCGTGAGGTCGCCGTCATCAAGGAAAGGTTTAATTAATATCCCCTTCACCCCGATGACAGGAATCAGGACTATTGAATAACACGACATCTATTGGTTGGTGTGTAATGCAGCTGCCTTCATTTAACTCGGCAGACATATTGTGTTGAAACGGATTACATATAAATATGTGGATGGAAATATAAAATGTGGTGCTATAATATGTGGTTCTATAAAAGTGTATAATTGTATAAAACGG
>OLKM01002430.1:45000-48443 GCA_900291075.1 Melanogrammus aeglefinus
GTCTTGGGAGTGTGTGTGTGTGTGTGTATTTGTGTGTGGGTTTGTGTGTATGGGTGTGTCTCTGCATGCTCTTAGATAAATACAACAACTATGGTACAATAAATGTGTAGTTGATGTGCGTTGAGTAAGGTTGTGTGTGTGTGCGTGTGCGTGGAGTGCCGTAGTAGTACGTGGTCAGAAGCACACGTCGTAGCGTCCGTGTTAAAATAGCCTCTATGGAAAAACTGGCTCCACGAAGACCTTTAATGGCTGAAGAGGCTTCCTGTTCTCCACCAATCAAATGGTTTTATTTATAGTCCCAGAACAATAGGCCCCACCCTTCCTGGACGTCCTGTTTACACTGTTGTCTGTCGCCAGGGTAACCAGGTAGGCTGGACTCCACGTCACTGCCATGTCTGTCCCCTGTTTCTGTTTGAGATTCTTTCTATTTTAGTCTCTCCCGTTCTCTCTCTCTCTCTCTCTCTCTCTCTCTCTCTCTCTCTCTCTCTCTCTCTCTCTCTCTCTCTCTCTCTCTCTCTCTCTCTCTCTCTCTCTCTCTCTCTCTCTCTCTCTCTCTCTCTATCTCTCTTATCACACACACACACACACACATTCACACATGATCACTCACACACCCTCATAAAAACAAATGAGCCCGTAGATAGAGCTGGATGATTCCGGGTACAGAAAATAAAAGTCCCGTGCCGTGTTTTACTCCTCCTCACAGCTGTAATTACGTCCTTTAAATCTGCAAATCTTTGTTGTGCTAATTAGTCACTCCTGATCGTTAACTCAAAACACACCATGAAATGAAGATGTCACTCTCTGAACCTGAAGAAACACAGTATGCAAATGTGTCCCTCTCCCCAACTCTCCCTCCCTCTTACTCCTCTCTTTCTGTCTCCCCCTCCCACTCCCCTGTCTGTCCACCTCTCCCTCTCCACCATTTCTCCCTCCCTTTCTCTCCCACTTTCTCTTCCTCTCCCCCCCCCGTCCCTCCTCTCTCTCCTCCTCTACCCCCCTCCTCGTCTCCCTGAGATCCTTTTCCCTCTCCGCATTCCCTCTCCCTCTTCTCCTCCCACCCCATCTCTCTCTTACCTTCTCCCCTCCTCTGTCCCCCGCCCCCCCCTCCCGCCCGGAGAGCGTGCCGGTGCATACCGCTCACCGCATTTCTCCTCCGTTGCAGGAGCGCAACGCCGGCCACTTTAAGTGACTTTGAAAAATAGGTAATCGATTACAATTTCACCTGTCCCACAAGCCCCCCCCCCCTCCTCCTCCTCCTCCTCCTCCTCCTCCTCTCACCCCCTAGCATGCAGCTCCTCCTCTTCTGTCGACCCTCTCCTCCATTTTCTCATGCTCTCTCTCTTCTTTTTCTTCTCTTCTCATCCAAAGTGCTTTTCCAACCCCATCCTCTCCCTGTCTCCAACCCTCACCCATGCAGATAACACCTGTTATTGTCTCTCCATCTCTCTCTCTCTCACTCTCTCTCTCTCTCTCTCTCTCTCTCTCTCTCTCTCTCTCTCTCTCTCTCTCTCTCTCTCTCTCTCTCTCTCTCTCTCTCTCTCTCTCTCTCTCTCTCTCTCTCTCTCTCTCTCTCTCTCTCTCTCTCTCTCTCTCTCTCTCCGTTCTCCCCTCTCACGTTATTCTCCCTCTCCCTTCGTTCTCCCCTCTCTCTCTCTTTTCTCTCTGTATCTCCCTCTAATCTTCCTCCGCTCTTTCTGTCTCTCCTGCTCCTGGCATCCATTTATTTGTCTCCCTCCCCTCCCACTCCCCGTGCGTCTCCCCCTCTTCTGTTTTCATCATCCAGGTTTTCAATTTTGTGTTTCATCATTCTCCATCCTTTTTCAATTCACCGTTTCATTCCCTCTTTTTAATAGATCATCCTGTCTCTCACTCCTTCTGTTTAGGATTTAACACACATTCACCTCTTACTATCTCTCTCTCGCTCTCCATCTCTCTCTCCATCTCTCTCTCCCCAGCTCTCTCTGTCCCTGTGTGTGTGTGTGTGTGTGTGTGTGTGTGTGTGTGTGTGTGTGTGTGTGTGTGTGTGTGTGTGTGTGTGTGTGTGTGTGTGTGTGTGTGTGTGTGTGTGTGTGTGTGTGTGTGTGTGTGTGTGTGTGTGTGCGTGTGTGTGTGCATGCATGCAAATGTGTGTGTTTGTGTGTGTGTCTAGAGGTGGTCATCTTCTCTGCTTTGACAAGATAATGGAGATGCTCCTCTGACCACCTGAAGCAGACAACAAAGAAACTGTCACACACGTACGCAAACACACATACACAACCACTCCTGTTTTATTATTCTTTCAAATGAAAACGCAGGCAATTAGACAGTCAAGCAGGGAATTGTGTGTGGATGTAAATGTGGGCGTGTGTGTGTTTGTGCATGTTCAATTGGGTGTGTGAGTGATGTACTCTCCGCCAAATAGTGTAAAGGAAAACATGGTGCAAATTCTCACTTCAACAATTTGTCAGTCACTCAGTCAACGTAACAAATTGCTTGACAGCCACTTGGTCAGTCAGCCAGCCAGCCAGTGAGCCAGTCAGGAACTGACATGGTCAGTAGAAGCCAGGAGCAGACGAGACTGAACTCATGTATCACTTTACAACTCTCTCTGCCCCTCTCCTTCCCTGCGTTGCTCTCTAGCGCTCTCTTTCTCTCTCTGCTGTTTGCTGCCACACGTGTTGTCCTTACTGTCTCCCTCCCTCTCTTACACCCCCATCACCCCCTCACCCTCAAAGCCACTCGAGACGTGCTCTGAGGCTCCTAAAGGACGGGGGTGAGGAGGGGGTGAGTGATGGCGAGAGGGGAGCCGATAGATAAATCCAAGAGAGGGGAGGGAATAGAGTGTGTTGTCTCTCTGTGTGTGTGTGTGTGTGTGTGTGTGTGTGTGTGTGTGTGTGTGTGTGTGTGTGTGTGTGTGTGTGTGTGTGTGTGTGTGTGTGTGTGTGTGTGTGTGTGTGTGTGTGTGTGTGTGTGTGTGTGTGTGTGTGTGGTGGGGGTGTGTGTGTGTGTGTGTGTGTGTGTGTGTTGTGTGTGTGTGTGTTTTGTGTGTGTGTGTGTGTGTGTGTGTGTGAGTGTGGGGGTCGGGGGGTTGGTTGATGTGTTACACGTGAAGCATGACAGCACCTTAAAGATGATTAATGTTTAGGTGTGGGGGGGGCTAGTTTGTCTATGTGTGTGTGGGGGGGAATTAATTCCTGCACAATGACACCCTAATCCCCCCCCACACACACACACACACAACACACACAACCAACACACACACACACACACACACACACACACACACACACACACACACACACACACACACACACACACACACACACACACACACACACACACACACACACACACACACACACACACACACACAGAGACACACAGGTGCATTGATCTACTATATATACAGTGAGATTATAGATCAATATCCATCATAAATACATTCATTCATACAAAAATCC
>OLKM01002431.1:0-25000 GCA_900291075.1 Melanogrammus aeglefinus
GCGGCAGCTACGTAAGCATCATGACCTCATAGCAGCCAGACACAATGTAGCCTGCTATTAAATCCAAGGAAAAAGAAGAACGCGACACAATAAAGAAAGAGCAACAATGTAGGGCGTCGAAGAAGGTCGTCACTTTTGCGTGACATTTTCTTCAATAAACAAAGCTTTCGCCGTTGTCCAGAAGTTACTACCTCGTGGTAGCAAGGTAGGTACCTTTCATAAATCCTGAAGTGTGACACGACATCTCTGATTGGAGGAGCTCGCCGTTACCGCGAAACGTTTACTGCACCAGCAAGAGTGAATGACTTCTACTGCTACCAGAGCCCGTCTACGATTGCTTACCACAGCAACCATGATTTATGTTAATCGGGAGTTAGAGCTGTGGTTAGAGCTGTAGAGGAAAAGAGATGCAATGGTTGAAAAATATGTTGATGTAGAATACATGATAAAAAGGACAAATATATGATATGGCGATGACAGTGCTTTTTAGTAATTTGGGTTAGGGCTGCTCTATTATGGGAAAAATCATAATCACGATTATTTTGGTCAACATTGAAATCACGATTATTTTGGTCAACATTGAAATCACGATTATTCAAACGATTAATTCTCGGAATTCTTTTTTTGTAACTGAGAACTTTGAAATTTCGCCTTAAAAAATACACAAAATGGTCAATCTAAAATTATAAACAGATATGTATCCAGCTGTTCTGTCCTTTCTATAAAACATTTTAAGAAATAATAATAAAATCGACAAAACTTGATTTTTAATTTTGTGATCGTGTGACGCTAAAATCGAAATCGTGATCAAAATTCGATTAATAGCCCAGCCCTAATTTGGGTAGTATAAAATAAAAGGAATATAATGTTGAATGAATAGGCCTACTACGCAACTGGAATTCAAGACTGAATTCACATGTATTAAAAACGACGTGATGACCGCACACAGCAAAGGGACCATATTGAGGGACAGAGAAAGATGAAGACACTATAGGACACACGTCGTACCTCCACCCCAGCCCGGCTAATATGGTTTAACTTACAATGCTACTAAAATGGTCGTTAGTTTCGATTCAAGTTGTTTTTTTATCGTCTCAACCTCCTCCCCTCCGCTCGTTAAACGGCCTATAGGGTTAATATGACTGGCTTACCGTGACATTTCAGGCCATTTACAGGTCTCACACTTAATTTCCTGTTAAAAACTAGCCTTATTCCACTGCGTCCAACACATTCTGTTTAATTACATATTAAGAGCAATTCATGTAAAATAATAGGCTACACCTGATGAAACAAATGACCGTTGACTAACGTTACCATTATATGAAGGTTTATGCCAAAAGATAATACAAGACAATCATATAGAAATTGAAAGTCGCTAATGGCTAATGGCTTAGTTATAACAGACCGTTAATTGGCCGCTACACATCTAATGCCTTTGAGTATCCCAACTTTGCCAGTGTTTTTGTGTTGTAGGATTAAGTATAGCTCTAGAGTCGGCGGGTGTAGTACACTGAATCTAACCTGATCGGATATTGAACACAACAGGACACCGTGTCAACCATCAAAAACTCTTCACGGCCACAGCTCACTAAAAAGGCCACCATCACACTGCGTTATTCAAGTTTTTACCAGCATTGAGAAGCGAGCTGTGGGTTCGGGATACTCACCTAGCAGGTTAGCCACCAGAGGGCAACTTATATGTCCGTTTACTTTAAACATCTGCCATTGATGTCAGGCTTGCGGATGTTTTTTAACTCCTTTTGGATTGACTAGCTGTCGTGTAGCTGTCAATATTAACGCGTGCTAAGGAAATTCAAACGGAAACTAGTCACTTTTCCCACTAACAACTGCTTGTCGTTGTAGTACTTCGGGGAGGACACAGTCATCGGCCCTTCCTGGCAATGAACACCCCCCTTCCCGAAAGCAGCGCGTTTGCCTTCCTTGCAACAAGGCCGGTGATTGGTCTGATCGGCCGCCTGTCACTTGCCCGGGGTTAACCCTTTGGTTGCCTAGTCTAGAGCGCCTACAAATGACAACGTACACACAATGACAAAAATGATATTCTCAATCCATGTCACGTTCTGTTTAGCGTCCAGTTTTGTGTTAATGATTCATGTTTAAATGCGCTCATGGATTCCACAATAGTCATACTTTCCCACAATCACAGTCACAGATAACAAAAATCGGGTAAATGGTTATTGATGTCATTAATTAATAGCCTGCTTACTGTGTTTGTCTTCCATAATATTTGTAAATATATATATAATATAAAACTCCTAAGTATGTGTTTGTGTGAGTGTATATATATAATATATATAGAAGTGTCAGTGTGTTGTTTTTTTTCTTGGTCTACTTATCATTGAATATTAACTCCTAAGTATGTGTTTATGTGTGTGTGTGTGTGTGTGTGTGTGTGTGTGTGTGTGTGTGTGTGTGTGTGTGTGTGTGTGTGTGTGTGTGTGTGTGTGTGTGTGTGTGTGTGTGTGTGTGTGTGTGTGTGTGTGTATATATATATATATATATATATATCCAGGATACTTACTCACTCCCCTGCTATCTCCCACCAGGAAAGTGTCACATCCATGAAACTTACTCCACTTATCAACACCTGTCCTATGACTATACTACTCTAAAATATATTGCTGCAGGACCACCAAAGGCTTTTTTGGGGGTGCATCCTGCAGTCAGTCTGCCAGACAATGCACCCCCTGCTATCTCCCACCAGGAAAGTGTCACATCCATGAAACTTACTCCACTTATCAACACCTGTCCTATGACTATACTCTCAAAAGTATTTGCTGCTGGGACCACCAGAAAGGGCTTTTTTTGGGGGGGGTGCATTTCCTGGCAGGTCAGTCTGACAGGAAATGCACCCCCTGCTATCTCCCACCAGGAAAGTGTCACATCCATGAAACTTACTCCACTTATCAACACCTGTCCTATGACTATACTCGCTCGAAAGTATTATCGATGCTGGGACACCACCAGAAAGGGCCTTTTTTGGAGGGGTGCATTTCCTGGCAGGTCAGTCTGACAGGAAATGCACCCCCTGCTATCTCCCACCATATATATATATATATATATATATATATATATATATATATATATATATATATATATATATATATATATATATATATATATACACACACACACACACACACACTCACATAAACACATACTTAGGAGTTTATATTCAATGATAAGTAGACCAAGAAAAAAAACAACACACTGACACTTCTATATATATATATATAATATACACTCACACAAACACACATAACTTAGGAGTTTATATTATATATATTTACAAATATTATGGAAGACAACACAGTAAGCAGGCTATTAATTAATGACATCAATAACCATTTACCCGATTTTTGTTATCTGTGACTGTGATTGTGGGAAAGTATGACTATTGTGGAATCCATGAGCGCATTTAAACATGAATCATTAACACAAAACTGGACGCTAAACAGAACGTGACATGGATTGAGAATATAATTTTTGTCATTGTGTGTACGTTGTCATTTGTTGTAAATTAAACATGAGCATTTAGTCCTTTTTGACATTTACTCGTGAATAAGAGATCTGTGGGTAATATATGTCCGTTTGGTAGTAGTTTATAGCGTCCTCTCCACATGCGCGTCAGATGACGAGGGGGTGCTTTTCACGGCAGGGGTGCTTAATTCGGCACAACACCGGTATGTGATTGAACGGGAGCGCTGTCAGACATATTGCAGGTGCGCCTATCTAGGCTGTAGTTCGATTTTTCTTGTGAAGCGTGAATAATGAGATCACGATCACTATCTTTCCAGGGTTCCAGTTCTGCGCTTGTGACCCAACCGCCAGTGCTCCGGACCAATCAGCATCAGGAACTACGTGATCGACATGATAGACAACGATAGACATATCGACCAATCATTTGGCAAGATTTTCCAGAACGTTTCAACATCCACTGTCGAGTTATGACCGAGGTTTGAGTGACTGTATTGCTTGCAAAGCTTACAATAATTGAAATCTCTTTGACACAGGAAGATCGGATACTGAATCTTGAGACACAAATAAGCGACATACACATTTCAGTTTTGTTTCATTAAGTTTAGTCAATACAATTTCTATATTTTACAGATGTTCGCATCTATAAGAATTCTAGTAAATAATTTAAACAGTAAAAATAAAATAAAATTAAATAAAATCATGATATTTACAACACGAAAGATATTCGAAGATTTAATAGGATGTAGGTTGGATTCGACTGGTCTCTAAAGTATCTGAAATAATATGTTGATGGCAGGAGCAACATTTTAAATAATTCGAGTAAACTTAAATTATATTAAAGTTAGGCTATATTGCATGAAACTTGTAAAAATTGACATGTCATTTTTGTGCTCCTGGAGCTGCTTACACCGATGGCTTGAGTACCTATACAACACAACCCAATGTTAAAATGACATATTAAAATGAAATTCATCAATGGAAGAAAGAATTAAGAAACAGAACGTTTTCAGGGTTGAATTAAAGATTGTATATTGTTTATTATGCTGTCTGACTTGAGGTCATCATTTAGAGCAGTTACAAATGGATGTGCTCTCTCAGCTGAACATTATGCATTTGAACTAAATTTAACCTTCCTGCCTTATACCACCTCACACAGCCAATGAATAAATCAAAGTGCAGATCATTTGACCAATGTACTCAGCAGATGTTCTGCTATTGCCCTATAGTGCTAGCCTTTAGTAGCAGGGTTTCCAACTGATAACACACTAGGTGGTATTCACTCTAAAGCATTACATTTATTTCAGGTGGAAATTAAATCTGTGATTTATTAACTCTGACCCAGTAGCCTCCAAATTGATTTGTTCACTCACTTTACTTACGTACCAAGGTTATTGTAGCCCTTGTAGCTGTTGAGATATAATCTAACTCTTAGAATGTTATTTTCAGCAAAAACCTGAGCCAGAGGCCAAGTGAGAGAGGTAAATGTCTTCATTAATTATCCCCTTCAGGAATGTAACAGAGAAAAACTTATATATATATCTAATATAAAATTATAATAAAGGTAACGCAATCTAACAATCCATAGAAAGAAATATATATACTGTACATATATATGTTATACATCTCATTAACTGGGATTAGTTGAATCTCAACTGTTTCAAATTGACATTGACTTCCTCATTCTAACTCATTAATAATATGCAAATCATTTGAATTATATTATATTTGTATTTCCTAGCTTTCAAATTTACATCCTCACAAGATTTGATTTGTCCTATCCGAGTCAGGATGGTACGTTTTTCCAGACTTTCGGTGTTCCCCAGCAGTCTGAGCTATACCTCCCCCCATAGACCAAATAGTGCAATATTCTTGGAGTCATGAGGGTGGCTGGAATGAAGGCTAGTAAATGTTATTTACAATGCTAAGAGTGCCTATGTCTGATCGTAATATACATACGAAGATACATAGATACAGAGACAGACAAGTGTTGTATTAATTTATTGAAAATCTATGCAGAAAACATGTAATAAAGAAATCTGATACTTTCATGTGGCCATGATTTTATTTGTACATCAGCATGCATAACATCTCTCGATGAGACAGAATACGGTAGCAGGATAAATCTTTTTTTTACGTCCACTGACATATGCTAGGCCTTTCATCAAGACATCATCCTTACTAAATGGGAGTCTGGACGTCCTTTGCTTCCAATGATCCAGTGTCAAGGTGGCCACCATCATTCAGTTATCACAGTACTGTACCTTCCATGGGCACAGCATCAGCACTGTGATAACTGAACCAGGGCAGCCTGGCAAATCTAGCCGTCCACCGACTCTCCACCACCCCACTCCACAATGTCACCGGAAGAACTGTATCACCCTATTCTGTGTCCAATATCTTTCCATCTTTCCTTTCCCCTAATGAGTCACAATTGAAGTGGGCTTTCATGACTATTTGGTATCTGCTTACCCAAAAATACCAGAGTGATATGGTAATGTGAAATTACATCAATAATTTACAGGGTTCTAGGAATCTTTATAAATAATTCACATATTTAGATATATAATCTTCCACCATGGCTGCGGAACAGACTGCACTTTGAACAATGCTGGAATTGTAAACATTTTACTAATGGAAATTACTTTACCCTCAAGTAGGCAGTAATTGGGAAAGCAGGGTGTGACATAAAAGATATTCCCAATAATTGATCATGGGTTACATCATATCGAATCATGAGCTCATTCCATACACTAAATCCGCACACATTGTCTAATTACCGATTTTGAGTATGGAATATATACATACAATCAGACATACTATGTTTAATGTTGAATAATATTGTTATGTCAAAGCCATTTTTGTTTACTCAAGTTGCAACTGATGTAATGTGGGAGTAGCTCATTATATCTTATTTTCCTTGTTTGTAGAAGCCAGATTATTCATACTAACCACAAGGCCGAGTGACGTCAGACTTGTTGTGATACTTTTCAGGACTCCGCCCAACCAAGCAGTCTCATCGCGCGTCGACGTAGACTCCTCCCCGCCTCTTCATGTAAACAACTCCATTAGCTGTCTCAGACAAAACAGACGACTCACTTGCAAAAAACATTTAATGTAGCCTATTATTACGAGAAAGACATATGTGGTTCGATTCCAAATAACATAATCGTCGCGGTCATTCCTGTAGCAAAAATACTACATTGCACGATTGCCAGTAGGCCTATTTTAATTACCGAGAATGCCCTGTAGTGATAGCGAGACAAGACATTGCCCTACAGCCCAATCGAGGGAGCATAATCATATAGCCTACATGCACAAAAGACTCATAAGAAAGAACCATAAGATAAGCATGCGTATCAATGCTAGTTACCTATTATCCACCAAAAGTTGGGAAAACTAAACGTTTAATCCAAATTGTGGCTGCAATAGACGCTGAGGTTTTAAAGGACGTACATTAAAACCAATTTAAACGCCGCATCCAATGCAATCTTATCGTATCAAATGTTATTGTGCAGCCATACGTTAACGCCCCGAGTTATACACACCCCCTTCTAGGCAAAAAAAAAACAAATGTCACGTTGTGCAATGGTCCCAAAAAAAATCAATACGTATTTCAATTCCTTTGCGTAGCTAACAAATGGGGAATAAAAATCGACTCTTCTTACCTCTAAATATCGTTCTTAATTCCCTTGTTTACATGAATATTTTTAATGACGCAGCAAGAACATACGGAGCAACGTGATTGTCGCCATTTTTTGTTGTTATTGAAATATCTTCAGCCATGTGACAAACCACATCTATTTTTTTTTCTCCAAGCTTCCGGGTCTGGATGCGAATTTAGTTATCTAAAATGGTTTAATCCTCCAAGTTGTTCGGGTCGCTGGTGGACGCTGGTAGGTTTTGCCTGACCGGAGACAGCAGGCTGTGCGCAGTATTTGACAGCTTTGGGACACTGTCGACGCTGTACGGCTTTCAACAAGTATGCATGGTCCGCAAATGTTACGTGGAGAACAAGGACTAGCTCTTGTGTTTTGCGAAATTTGGCCACTGTTTGCGATTTGGCGCCGCACATTATAAAAAAACACGCAAAATCAATCACTGAGGTCCATGTTTCCTACATATATTATATTAAACATTATTCATATATTATTTGTCACGCTATGTAAGAGCCACATACCCTTTAGGCAGCGCTCAATGGAGTTATGAAATTAAGTCTCTCTCTCTCTCTCTCTCTCTCTCTCTCTCTCTCTCTCTCTCTCTCTCTCTCTCTCTCTCTCTCTCTCTCTCCCTCCCTCTCTCTCTCTCCTCCCTCCCCTCCCTCTCCCTCCCTCTCTCTCTCCTCCCTCCCTCCTCTCTCCCCTCCCCTCCCCCCTCTCTCTCCTCTCTCTCTCTCTCTCTCTCTCTCTCTCTCTCTCTCTCTCTCTCTCTCTCTCTCTCTCTCTCTCTCTCTCTCTCTCTCTCTCTCTCTCTCTCTCTCTCTCTCTCTCTCTCTCTCTCTCTCTCTCTCTCTCTCCATGTCTCTGCATATAGGCTTTATCCGTCTCTCAAGCTATCGATGTATAGGCCTGTCTGTAGTAGGCCTATCCTAACCTATGCATGTCTACCTGGATGTCTGTCTATCACTATTTTATAATCTTCTTAGCATTGTCTTCCTTCATATATTAATATTGTCTGGCGTCATTTTCTCTTTGACTTCCTGATCTGCCGACTTTCTTATCCAACCAAATCTGCAGGTATCCGAGTCGGGGGTCGGGTAATCTACCAGCTTTCTTGCGGCATTTATCGGAGGCACGCCTCCTTTTTGTTATCATCCCTCGGAATTCTGAGTAGACCGAGAGCAGTGATGACGCTCACAAAAAAAAATGGCTGCGCCCGTGAAGAGATTTATTTTCTTTGTATCTGTACCACATTGGTCATTTTAACGTCAAATGACTTTTTAAATGCTCTTACACACTTCATTACATTTCTTATTTACTCCGGTCACCAATTTATGCATTGTAGGGTCTTGCTGTGCGTGCATTGGCATGTAAAGTTGTGTTGTTTGTTTTCGAAATAGCCAATTTCATGACACAAACACAAAGTCGAACGGGAACGCTATAAGTGCTCCGAGACCGGAAACGACGCCACAACTTGACGTTGCAACTCGGAAAACTGGTGTCCGAGGCATCTGGATCACACATTACACTGGAGAACATTTGTTTATGTAAATGTGAGTCCAGTGGTAGAAAACTACAACAACCACATTACATTGCGCAGTTCTGCTCACAAGTCATTCGCAGTTTTTAAGAGATGTGTCGTATTGGGGCAGAGAAGTAGGGCGTTGTAGAAGCTCCCTCATCCATTCGCAGAGAAAGACGTAGACGATCTGGTTTTCTTTTGAGTGCGGAAAAACGAAGAAGTTTTAGGTTTCATTTGATTCATAGAAGCGTGGGATAGCCCACAATAAAAGCCTGTGAGAAAAAGAACTCAGAAGACTCCGATGTGATAGATCTCGATTTGAAAAGGCAATTTGCTTTGGTCCTCTTGTATGCTCTTTAATGTTTAATGTCTTGTGGATTAAACAAATGCAAGAATGATATGCTTTGTTCTCTTAGGAAACTTCGGCTTTCGAGGGACCATGGCCAAATTATTTCGAACAGCTATCATGGGTCCTCCAGGATCTGGAAAAGGAACTATATCAGAAAGGATTGCGCAAAATTTTGGGCTCCAATACCTATCTAGTGGGCACTTTCTGCGCGAGGGAATAGCAGCTAACACAGGTAGGGAAAGGAAGCGCTGCTGTAATTGTATTGAATTTGCAAAGTGTTCGTCGTCATATCTAGCTTAACACATTTGCACCTTTTGCCATTGACGCATTGAGGAAAACGTAGCCTACTTAGTATTAGGCGTTGACAAATAGGCCTACCTAAGTTCCGTTTTAATAGTTGTCTATATTTGAATACATAGCCTACCAAACTAGAAACTGTATTTTAACTTGCGTGCGGCAAGTTTTTTTCACCACAAATGACTTGTTAATTCAAGTGCGTGTTTTCTTTAAGTAAAAACACATGTTACTAATTTCAGCTCCTTGTTGTATGATTGGACAATTTGAAGAACTAGAACAACCTTTACGGCTTTCTAGATAATAACATGGATGGAAAAATGTTGTGTTACATAAGTGTTATTGAAATGCCTTGACAAGAATGATCCCCATGTTCATGATTGACCAGATTTGGTGCAGAAAGAAAATCTCATGACTAACCATCTGAGAGGATAATTAACATTCTAAAATGAGTTAACTTTCAGGGGAAATTCATACCAAATATTTAGACAGTTGCCTGGATTTTAATAATGGGATGTATTTTGAATGGAAACAGATTTCAAATCCAAAATGCATCCCATTATCCAAAATACGGTCCCCCTATAGCTATTACAATTATTTTAATTGCTAAAATAATGTCAAACGGTGAAAAAAAATTATTAAAATGAATCATAGGCAATCTCAGATACCACATTGCGAGGTCCTTTTGCAACAAATAATACAATGTAGTCATTAACAAGACAAGGAAACTTACGTGTGTGTGTGTGTGTGCGCGTGTGTGCCTCTCAGATGCCGGTGTGCTAGTGAAGGGCTATGTTGAGAGAGGCATGCTGGTGCCTGATCATCTCATGTCCAGGCTGATGCTCCCCAGACTGAAGCAGTTGACGGGTCACAGCTGGCTGCTGGACGGTATGAGCTACATCATAGGCCTTCCGCTGTCACATGGCTACATTACACAACAACAACAACAACAACACAACATTGTAAGCATTAAGTTGCACGTGTTGACCCCATATGAAATAGTGTGGGGTGATGAGGGGTGATACCCCGCCAGCACACACAAACTGAAGTACTTTTAGTTCCTGGCAAAAAGTTATTGCTCATTATACTAATTATTAATATCAAATTAATCACAATTAAATAAAAACATATATATATAAATATATATATTCTACTGCTATTGGTACTTCTCGGAATAGTCCAAGTTCTTGTACCATTCTTCCAATGAAAATAGATACTTATAGTGGTCATGTAGGTTTAGTGTGTACACAAACATGTATGACCTGAGGTGACCTGTTAGTGCATAGCTTCGTACACTGGAGAACTCAGCATAGCTCTGTAAGCACCCGGGCAGGCAGAACTAGTATGATGATACACCACCTCCATTTGGAGTCCCAGCTCCGTCCGGGGAGCAGTAAGCTGCGTTATTATTGCTCATTTTAACACTCATGCTCAATGAAAAAAATTACAAAGTTGGGTGGGTTATTACAATGGGGATAACATCTCCATCCTCCTTCCTAGACCCCTTAGCCCAAAACGTTGTTTTTTTTAATCTCAAAGTGTTCAAATTCAAGCTGAAACAAAGGGTTCCCTTGAAGAATCTCAATGGCCAGGGCTCAGGGCAAGGCTCTAATATTGCTTGAGACCAAGTTCAAGGTCAAGTATGGAAGTAAATCTGTGCCATCGGATTTTGAAAATAAAAAGCCATTGAATTATAAGCACTGAATAGTTATGCATTGAAATTAAGTATCTGGATTGTTTTGCCTCAATAAATCATATTCAGCTTTATTTTTCAATGTTAAAAATTCAAAATGAAATATTCCAAAATATTTTCAACGTCCCCAAATTCACCATGCCAATTCCGCTGCAAAATTCAATGTCAGTAAATTCAGTGTTAACATCCGGGGACCTTCGCTAAGCCCCGCCCCCCTTAGTTACTGTTGCTATGTCTGTCAAGCTTTCGCTCCTAGCAAAAGAAATATGGCGTTTCCAATGATACCATCAACACAATTTCCAAAGGAAATCACCACACATTTTTGGAAAAACGGTTCTGATATATCAGAGAGAAGCCGACAGAAGAGTCTGCAGTATGCGCTTGAGGGATATTTAAGCAATATATCACGACAGGCCGTGGTATATGCTCATTATACCACGGCTAAAGGGCGTTGTTCGGCCCGACGCGAAGCGGAGGGACATATATTGCTTTTATAAAACGGTTACCAATAACGGCAATATGAAAGAGGAATACGCCATCAATTTCAGGTAGGCCTACAAAAAAAAAAAAAAAAACTACAAATTGGCCTACCTAACTGATAAAATAGCCCCATTATGAAAAAAAATAGTCCCTCTTTTCCGGACGTTAGCTCTGCATGTCTCTTTTTCTCGCCTTTTTCTTCAGGAGCAGGTCACTCCTCAGTCCCCTCTACCATTGTTAACCCTATCCGGAGGTGAAAGTTAACCTTAAACATGTCAATTCAACGAATTTAGTCAATTTATTAACCTTGTCAAACACTTCGGCTACTTTTGCTACCTAGCCTCCTACTGTAACAGTTGGTTGTTGCCATGGAGACTTCCCTGACGCGGAATGATATGCTGCGATAAGGCTTTTTAGAATAGTAGCCGTGGTATATGCTCAATATACCACGGTTAACAGCCAATCAGATCGCCGGATTTCACCTTTCCGTTTTATAAATCCACAATATCGTCTGCTGCCGGACGATATACACCGGTTGTATTTGTTTACAGCGCGCCAGGATATTGATCCCATATAGTGGGATTGATTTATACCCTGGAGCTCATAAACAGAAAGAAAGAACCAGCGAGGGACACTCTAATTCCCACCTAGAGCACTGTAAAAGTGCTAAAACTTTTACAGTGCTCTAGGTGGGAATAAGAGTGTCCCTCGCTGGTTCTTTCTTTCTTGATACAAACGTTAATTCTAAACAGCATTTTAGACAGTAGCCTATAATAGGAAATGCTCAGAGGTAAATCAACGCCATTAAACACTGACTGTAGCTTTTGATGGGGAGAGAAGCCACCGAAAAGTGTGACCCTATGGGGCGCTGTTGCCCATTTTCTGCAACGTGCACGAGTTTGAAGCGTAGACAGGCATGAAGTCGTTCACGCGCCGAAACATCCCCAAGCTTAAAACTTAACGTTTGGATCGTCATCGATCACTCGGATTGAGGGTATTGTTGCCCCAAATTTGTGCCCTAATAAATTGGGCTCCTTGACCCACTACAATTACACTTACGTTGCATGTAAATCCAGCTAAGTCACTGTAATCACACACACACACACACACACACACACACACACACACACACACACACACACACACACACACACACACACACACACACACACACACACACACACACACACACACACACACACACACACACACACACACACACACTTCACATACAGGCATTACTTCATCGTTTAGGCCTACTTCATACTGCAGTAAAAAAAAACAAGAAAAGAAAACGGTGTGCATTATAACAAAAACATAAATTAAACATAAGATTACCTTATGTTTAACCTTGATATTGAATGTGCTTAATAAATACATTTGATTTGATTTGATTAGCATTTTACAGACCGATAGGGCGTTAAGTAAGGTCCACCACCGCACCGTTGCTTCTCTCCCCATAAAAAGCTAGTCAGTGATTAATGACGTTGATTCACCTTTGAGCATTTCCTATTATAGGCTACTGTGTAAAATGCTGTTTAGAATTAACGTTTATATCAAGAAAGAAGAATCGAGTGACGCTCTTATTCCCGCCCTCCTTGCTTCCCCGCGATCTAGCATCTAGGATCGATTTCTCTTCCATGGGTCCCCCGTCCCCGGATGTGAATTTTCTGACATTGAATTTTGCAGCTGAACTTGGCATGTTGAATTTGGGGACTTTGAAAATATTTACGTTGAATTTTTTAGCGTTGAATATTTGATTTTTAATTTTTTAACATTGAAAAGTAAAGCTGAATATGATGTATTGAGTTAAATTCAGAGGCAAAAAAATCCAGAGACTTCATTTCAATGCATAAATATTCAGTGCTTAGAATTCAATGGCTTTTTATTTTCTGGCACAGATTTACTTCCATAGTCAAGAGATCAAACCAGATAGAGAAACTGTAGTTACTGTATGGTTCCATTTCTGATTGAAGATTCAATGTTTTTAACATGGGCCAGATGGGGCTGGGCAATCAGACCCAGCTGTACATTAATTAGGCCATATCTGCATTGTTTCACCAAGTCTTCTTTTTAAGGGCATCACTGTATTTACCCCAAATTACTTTGAAAGTCTGTCCGTGTGATGGGATTGACACTCACCTATGTAGAAATTGATTACTAACTTGTAACCTCTGAAAGTATTTCAAGTTAACTAGTGAAGGACTCATTCTCGCTGCCAAATTGCAACCATGAAAATGAGAAAAATCAGCCTCTCCATGAAGTTAAATTACATGTTCAAAATCAAAGCAGTGACTGGCATAATCTTTCAAATCCTCTGAGTGGACAAGTGATTAAATGGATAAGCATAAGGATAATTTTTAATTGTCCATGTTTTTATTAGCCGGTCGTTTGAAACACTGTATAGGGCCTGGTTGAATGTGTAATGTTACCGTAACACTTTAATTCTTAATGACATAGTCCAGAGATACCTATGGAAGTCTTTTTTCGCGGAGCAATAATTGTGCCAACTAGTTTGCTGTCTCCTCTGCCCGGTTCCTCCTGCAGGGTTCCCCAGGACCATCGCCCAGGCCAAGGCTTTGAATGACATCTGCCAGCTGGATCTGGTCATCAGCCTCAACATCCCCTTTGAGACGCTACGGGAGAGGGTGAGCGACCGATGGATCCATCCAGCCAGCGGCAGGGTCTACAACATGGGCTTCAACCCTCCTCAAGTCCAGGTCTGAAGACAAGTGAACGATTTGACCATAATGAGGTTCCTTTTGGGACAGAGGGAAAGAGTTGATTAAGAATGTTGTGCAACTTTCCAGGAAATCTGTGTAATTATATTTTGTTAAGACAGATGTTTTCAGTGGGCGGAAGGAGGAGTAGCTAATAAGACAAAATTTGCAAGCACCATTTACCAAGAGAAAAACATGGCAAATGCACCATGAACTCCCATGGATGTATTGGGAGACTCTTCTCTGGTTCAAACCAGCCCTGTTGCTTCATTGGTTGGGGGTTTATGCAATGTGTTACATTCCTGGACTTCCCCTTAAGGAGTTAATCCTTCTAATTACGAGTCTATATTGAAATCCAAGGCAAGTCATAGGGCTATGAGTCGTGGAAGTTGGAAAATATGATTTTGTCCTCTGTTTTGACAGAGGACAAATCATCTATAAAGTAAACCAGCAAATAACCCTCCTAATAATATGTTGCACTTGGTTAATTCTCATTCCCACAGCAACTCACCTGTAGTAATGCATTGTCACAGAACGCCATTACAATATAAAAGGTCTAATGTGAACAAAACAGCCACTAGTAAGGTTAAGATCAAGTTTCAAGGCATCAAAGGCCACGTTCAAAGGGCTACTACACGGTTGCTTAAGGTTCTTTCAAACTATCTCATACCCATGCACAAATATGTGTGACATGTTCATGGCACATTATCATTAACATGGTCAGCAATCGAAGCTGGCTATTTAAATTAGGATCCACTCATATAATTTTATAATAAAAATAATGTTTATCATTTTAAGTGTGTCAGAACAACAGGCGGGAAGTTCTTTCCATAGGACCTAAATTGTGAGCTGACTACTTTGTTGTTGTGGCATTGTCCTTGTACGGACTGATAACCCTGATAACAGGGTTATATAGACACCAACCGAGAGTTGAATGTTTTCATTCATTAGGTTCCACATACATTTCCCTGTTAAAGGTGCTGTTGGTAAGATTAAAGAGCTATTATGGATGTAATTTGTTAAAAAATAGTAATCAGGGCAATCTCTTCCCTGAGTGCTTCAGGAAATCGTTCTGGCCTCTCGATGAAATGTGCATGAAGGCAATGCTTCACTATTGTAGAACATAATGAGGGTGGCAGACGAGGGAGATTCTTTTTATTCTGTTGTTGTTTGGTTTCAAGGTCTTTTTGTTCTCCCTTTTATAACCATACAATCTTATATAAAGCAGCATTAACCATTTTGGTTTTTGGGGTTTCATAAACTTTTCTATTTTCAAAATCATGTTGTGCCGTGTCCAAATTCATTGTTTTACTGTGTTGTGTGGTACTGTGTTGTGTTGTCTTGGCTTGGATGTACTGTGTCATGGTGTGTTGTACTATTTTGTATTGGGTTGTGGTGTGTTGTACTATTTTTTTTTGTCGGATAGTGTCGTACTATACTGTGTTGTGTTTGATTGTAGTATTTTGTGTGGCTGGGTTGTATCATATTGTGCTGTGTTATGTTGTTCCATGTTCTGATGTGCCATTTTCTACTGTGTTACGTTGTGTGGTTCTGATGACTCCTCCACACTGCACAGGGCAGGGATGACGTCACTGGGGAGCCTTTGATCCAGCATGCGGACGACCGGCCGGAGGCCCTGCAGGCTCGCCTCAGGCACTACAAGGATGTGGCCAAGCCTGTCATGAATTTATATAAGTGAGTCAAGGTTGCAACCTCTTACAGTAGCTACCCAATAATCACAGCTCTCTTGCATCAGTCACTATACACGACTTCAGTGTCAGATTGAGCCGCCTACACCAATAAAAACCCTATTCAACCTGTAATGATGTCGGATATTCCCCAAAATGGTGAGGTGCTTAAGGCAGGAAAAGCGTATTACTCAGCAACGCAGAAGCAGCAAGCAAACCGCTTGGTTCCCTGTAAGTACAATTCCAAATTAGCCGTTTGAACGTGTTTAATACACTATCATCGCGCTTCATAGATCTACATTAGACACATCACATGTAGGTAGAACCCCCCCCAATTCGAGGGAAATTGTTATGCGTTTGTTTTATGTGTTGGACTTCTCCTGTGTTTTTTGTCACAAAGGTCCCAAGGCATCCTGTACCAGTTCTCGGGTACAGACACAGACCGCATCTGGCCCTACATCAGCTCTCTTCTCAGCACTAAGATCCCCACCCAGCCCCTGGACACCTGCCAGCCTTCCGCTCAAGCCTGACGAAAAAGTGACGAGGCAGGACCGGTTACAAAAAATCCTGGGGTTGGTGCTAGAGGGCAGACGGTTAAGTTTTGCTTTTGCTTTATACTTTTGTTGTCAAATATACAGTGTCTGACTTCTCTTAAATCCAGTTCTTACAACAAGGCAAGGGCCATGTGTAAGTCATTTTTGTGTAAAAGGGAAAAGGGAAGTCTCTTGCTAATCCACAGACATGATGATGGCTTCTGATGATCAAGTAAAGGGATCAAAAGAACAGATGACCTCTGTTATCGAACGTGTGGTTCAACCGCAATCCTAATTGAACAAATCAAGATTTATTTATCATTTTCTTTCTTAAAAAGCATGTCACATAAAAAGAATGCTCCTTGTGCACAAATATTGAGTTTTCTTCAGTTGAATTGAATCAGAAAACAGATTTACATTACTTTTGATCATGACCAAAGAGTGGTATTACCAAAACTGTTTAATTGTTTATATATTATAGGATTTATCTTTCAATATGAGTAAAATTACTATTTCATTATAGTTAGATAGATATAATAAAGTAAGCATCATACTGAATACAAACTGGATTTTAAATACAGAATATAGACAATAGCATAACAATATAATATAGTGCTTCCGCTCTTTTGTTTTACCAAGTTAACTTCAATAGTGCTGGGAATAACAATTCATCATGGTGTCATAGAATTACTGATTTTCTGTAGCATATCTTGACCCAAATATGTTTTAGAAGGACTTTAAGTCTTAAAAGGAAATGGCAGTTCTTGGATCGGCATGTGAGCAGCACATGTACATTTCAGTGATGGAATATTTCCAAATATTTTGCCTTAGTCATTGCAGGTTTGCTGCAGTGATTTCTTAACATACACGTATGTGTATTTTAAAGGCTGCAACATGGTATTAGTTGCTAATTTGGATTATGAGTTTCTGAAACTTCTGTATCACAGCTGTTTGCGAACGTCTTCTGTGTGGGCTGTTTGAATATAAATTCCATTAATTTCAATACATTTGTCAAATAATACTGATATTGGTTACTACTACAGATTAGAAATTGGTCCATAATATTTTGAAAAATATGTGTGTTGCAATATAGCATTATTACAATCATATGTTGACAGTTGTCCAAACAAATTATTAGCTTAATTTCCCAGATACAAAAATAGGCTATGTTATATAATCTGTCCTTTTTTCAAAGTCTTTCTGCACACTAATCCTTTCTATATATTTTTTTTAGAAATGTTGATATATATGTAATCATAAAATGGTTCGGAATAATGTTGCACTATTTAGTGACATTCAAGATTGATTTTTTTACGCACTTTGAAATTGAACGGTTGCATTTCATCTTAATGCTTAAAATGAATGATATGTCTATTAAAGTGTTGCCTTTTTATGGATACAGGGTAAGGGCTTTACTCTTCAGTGCTTAATACAGTCAGAGCCGTTGATTGATCTCCTGAGTGGCTTGTATAATGCCGATCAACAAAATTGTTTAATACTTTTGTCTTTCGGTCAGCTCTATCTCTCTATCTAAACATTTCCAATAAAAGCAAGTGTATGCTGACTCAGTTGGGTTGTGTGTTACCTTATAACATTTGAGCTAACATGAAAACAGACACACACTCATACGTAAACAATCCAAATGAATACACACCAAACAATAAATAAACGGCAGAACTGGTATTTAAGCCAATGAGCTGCGCGAAATGAACTGCGCGTACTACAACGTCCATCCTCTTCACAGCATGTAGGCCTACCGGAGGAGTTGCTTTGCAGCTTATTTCGGCATGGTACTCGTTCAGCACCTCCAGTAGTTCACATGCTGACCACTTCTCGATGGTCTTGGACCTGAAAGTGAGGGCTAGGTCTTTGCAGGGACAGTTTCTAATAAACATGCGAGTCACCTCCATTTCAGGGTTGTCCAGCGTCTTGCCCTGCTCTCTCAGTCAATGGCGAGGTCAGCTGCTCTGTTTAGTCCCAGCCAGTAGGGGTCTTCCTGGTCGTTAGGCAAAGTCGAGTAAAAGTCAGCTAAAGGGACAGCAGAGTACCTAGTACAGCTTAAGTGTTTTCTGAGGAGACCATAAATCATGTCGGGCTGAGCATGTACATCAATGTTACTGTTCTTAATGCCAAACTTCACTACATCTTTAGCTTTTCCCCTCAAATGCACAAGGATTTCCTCAACCTGCTCTTCGACTCTCACATTACTCTTTTTCATGAATAGGCCTACTCTCATCAGATCTTCCCATTCGTGTACCTTGATCGAATCCGACCCATCTCCTACAAACGATGGTGGTTCCTTAACCTTCCTCGGTGTGACAACCTGAACCTGAGATACATCACACACGGCTAGGCTGACTCAGTGTGCTCGTCACATTCTGTGTGACAGGTAAATCAGGAGCTACTGCGATGTGTGACTGCATACGCGACATGATGCTGTCAGCTAATTGATGACCTATCCCGCCAAGAACCCACACGCAGGCATGATTGGATGATGGTGCTTTCACTGCTTTATATGGTAGCTGCAATGAGGTAGATGTGCACACACAATATATGATTAAGCACTTCACCAGAATCGACATCCCGAGCAAAGAGCTGGAAGACTGGAAGAGCATCCGGTTTGCGATCATATAGATTTTAAGGTAACAGTAGATGGCGCTATTACTCTCATTGCAGGACAATACAGTACTATACTATATACACATTTTAGCAGGAATTTCAAAAAAAGAATTAAAGTATTTCTTATACCCGTTACATATTAAGGAGTATAAAGGCTGGCACCCAAAGGCATAAAGAAGAACGCATGCCCCTTCCGGATGAAAACTAGTTTCTCATCTCCAGTAGGCCTACTCCTTAATCCTCCTCTGACCCCCGTGCTCTGCAAATAAACCTTTTGGGTCTTGTGCAACTAGAGCCCCCGGGAATCACTCAGGGATTAAACGCGGTTTCTGCTGCTCTGTGTCATAATTAGAACTGTGTTAAGTCAGGTAAATTCCATTCCCTTCAATCACAATTACACAATTTCTCGCCCTATGATTTGAAAGAAGAGCAAGGAAAAACTCCCCGAAAAAACCTGTCAGAAAAGAAGGACACCTTGTGGACGTCGGTTGATGACTGACAAATATAATATTAATTAACAGTTTAATGATGTTTTGATATTGCATGGGTAGAATTGACACACAACCTCGCTAACAGGTTAGGATATTTTTCTAAGACATAGGCTATTTGTAAAGATATTAAGACTAAATGTAGGCCTATGTAATGTAGTCTCATCAGAATGTTATACTAATGCTAATCCCATATTTCCCTTCCATTCAGTCGGCTCTTATTGACGAATAAGGGCCTACAAATACATCCTGTAGGACTCATTTACAAGCGCGTAGGGGCGCCGTTTCCCCTGATTTTCGAGCAGCACCTATAGGCTACAGTAGACAGGTCCATGCACAACCTCTCTGGCTCTCAGGACCGTCGCTTGACACCGTAAAGGGAGCCTCTGTCAAAATGTCATGAAGGAACGCCGCTGCAGCCCTGGACTGTAGGCTTATTTTATTCCACTTTTCCAACACTATTGCATTCAGTCAACACATCAGGCCAGGGGATTTAACGGTGTAAATTTTGACTGACTGCTGCGAATGACAACTCAAAGGTCGGTGTTTTTAAACGCAGCTGTGGTCCAGATAACGTCTCTACCGCGGAAGGAAGCTGGGCTTCGGGGATCATGATAGAAAGCGCCGTTGAAGGTACGATCGGCGGAATGTTGTTATCCCCGCTGAGGTGCTCAGGACTTGGTGTTTTTTGTTGAATTCCGCGTTTTACTACTCTACGAGAAACATGAAAGCGGCAGTTATTAAAACGTCGTAGACCAAATGTTGGTTACATAATTATCCCCCCCCCCCCCCCCCGCGAAATATGTGTGTGTCGGGGATGCTGAACGAAAGAGATGGGTTTCAAACCGAGGTACAAGTCATTTCACCACACAGGGACACATTTGGATAGCCTACTTGGCGGCAGGCCCAACTTCACGCGAGCTGCGAAATGATTGAATGAAACAGCACGCCGGAGCATCATCCGCGACATCATTCTGTTTCGGTGGGTTCTGAAATGTTTCGATGTAAGAGCCTGTGATGGGTCTTGGGCATGCGTCTCAAAGATCTCTTTATCGGTCAACACAAATATACGGCTCTAAATCTGTTAAGAGATTTTGCTGGATTAGGTATTTCTAGTAATTCCTGTTGATGGGTCAAGCGTGTCCTACCCATGACCTGGGAAACTCGAATCAATGCTTCGTATTCAGGCCTATTGTAATGAAACAATGCCTCTGTTTTAAATTATTACAAAACGATTATTGCAACGCGTTTAGATTTCTTTCAATTGTCTTCCGACAGCAGGGATTTCTGTTAAAACGTGTAACATCTGCCTCAAATCTCCCTGGCCTGAGGAGATCTCCCTCATTCCGCTGCCCGTCAGCTGATGGCGATGTCGTGTCTTCTTTGGTCCAATACTGCGCGGCATAGATCTCAGGGTCCGAGCGTACAGTGCCACTGTAGCTTGCAGCAGGCAGTTACCTCGAATTGCTGTGTGACGGAGAAAGGCTCCACCCACTGTACGCTGTTCTGGTCAGTGATTGGCGGTAACGGAGAGACAGCGCCCACCGTGCGTCTGGACCCCCACTTCTATCCATGGTCACCCTGGACTCATGGACCGATAGCAACTTGGCCGCACTGTCACCGTCATCACCGCACGCGTAACGTCACATGATCCAACTAAAACAACGCTTGACTTTGGGATCAATGTATTAGTTAGATCTTTTTGCACCTGTCTATCTTATTTTGATACATTATAAAACGGCGAATTTGACTGTTAGTCGAAGAAAACACTGGATTATCATCCAGTGCACCCAAACGAAGCTAAGAGTTAAGGTTTAACTATATAGTCCTGCTAATGTCTTCTTATATTAACCCCTCGGTGACCAGGAGTTCCTCCTCATACGGGCAGTTAACGGTGATAGATCATTACCAACATCACGCGGCCATTGGACCATTGGACACATTGTCTTGTTGGTGAACAGCTTCATGAGCTTTCCTTTGAAGTAACCTGGACATATTGGCACAATACAACACAGTATGATTATTTTTCTCAGACATCAAAAAGGTTGACAGGGTTGATTATGGTCCCACGTTCCCGCAATGCAATGACCACGCAGACGCTTCGACGCAGTCGTGAACCTTATGGTTCTGCGTCGGGTTTTAGTAAGCGGACCAATCACAGCCCTTGCTTGCTGCGTCGCCTCGACGGAAGGTTTAGGGCTTTTTATGGTTACACGTTCCCGCAACGCAAGGGGGTTACCGGTCAGGGACCCCTTACGTCATTGCGTACCTTCATTGCATCCACCGAAAGGACCGGTCGTGCGCCTCCCAAAAATCGCCCTTAACTGGAACGTGTAACCATTAAAAGCGCATTACGATTTTTTGGAGGCGCGCGTCCGCCGTCAGGCCATTTGCGGTGAACGAAAGGAGGGTCCGAAAGGACAAGGGGTCCGTAACCCCTTTGCGTTGCGTGAACGTGGAACCATAAAGAGCCCTTTTACGCCTTTGCTAGAGTAGGCCTAAACATGAGAGAGAGAGAGAGAGAGAGAGAGAGAGAGAGAGAGAGAGAGAGAGAGGAGAGAGGAGAGAGAAGAGAGAGAGAGAGAGAGAGAGAGAGAGAGAGAGAGAGAGAGAAGAGAGAGGAGAGAGAAGAGAGGAGAGGGAAGAGAGAAGAGAGAGAAGAGGAAGAGAGAGGGAGGAGGAGAGAGAGAGAGAGAGAGAGAGAGAGAGAGAGAGAGAGAGAGAGAGAGAGAGAGAGAGAGAGAGAGAGAGAGAGAGAGGTGGGGGAGGGAGAGTGAGCGAGCGAGCGAGCGACAGAAACTACGCCAGGACAGACACCCGGTAGAATTGTTCTCCCTTTAGAAAGAAGAGGGGGGGTTATTTGGGATATGTGGTGCCTCCAGTCAATGCATTACCAGTCAGTCGATTTTTTTTTGTCTTCATTTCATCTTCGGTAATGAGCTTGTTGAGCGGCTATAAGAAAAAGACCAGTTATGATGGCTATGAATCTTTGCAGTTGGTCGATAGCGGCGGGGATAGCTTCAATTTCGGAGGGCGAGGTAGCAGCAGCCACACAATCGGCAGCTCGTTAGCAGCTAGCCTCGGACCGAAGGGGAGCCCGCTCCGGGAGCACGACTGCAGCACCATGGACAGCTCAGGTAAGACAAAACGACTGCTAGCGCATAACCTCGTTCCCAGGCGTTCTCCTCTCACGAAGGAACGCCTGGAATGGGATGCTGCAAATTAGCGTTATTGAGGGGATAGAGGGCGGGACTTTCATTTGCATGGATTTAGCGGCGAGGGAGAGGGAGGGACTTCTGATAGTGGGATAAGCTTTTCCTTTAGATGTGTCGGACATTGCTTCGTTAAATCTTCGTCCATAATCCGTATTTATCCTCCTTGTCATTGTTGTTGCTATGCTTGTCGTTTTCTTATTCTTGCTCCGGGACATGGCGCACACAGTTCTAAGAAAGTAAGAGAGCGGACGTTGTGCTGCGGTTGACTGGAACAACGCTATTATTACGGATGATCTCTCAGCCTAGCTAGCACAGCACCACACAAAGCCGCTCACTGCATCGTCATTGACTATGTATTTCGAATAAATGTGAAATGTCTGTTGCATTTGTTGCATAAGAAAATATCCACATTTCGGTCATTTTATAGATGAACTACAAGTCTTTCGTGTAGGCTATGCGTGTGAATTCCGTTGGCCCATTCATGCCAACTTCAAAACATAGGTAGCTGACAGTCCAGACGTGAAACGTGATAGCGCCTTTATAATAAGACCCAACCATAGGCTACATATAATAGCCTATGCATTTGATGATTTATGCAAGTTGGTAGGCTACAGGCCTATCGAGTATAATTGCATCACAATTGGTACCAATACCAATAGTTGAAATAGAGTCGGCATATCTAGCCTATCTCCAAGGATTTCACGAAGTTGGTACTGTTTAAGATGTCAATAAAACAAAGGCCCGTAACTTGTTTAATAGCTTAAATCCTTTCTTCATTATTTATCCTAAAACACACTATAAATACGTAGCCTACCCTTACTTTCTTCCACTGATGTTTTGTGGTTTTACTAAAACAACAAAAAAATCAATAAAATAACGGAGCATGTTATTATGTACAGTAAAAAAATGTTTTTTGTTAAGATATTAAGACTCATGAATCGCACGTTTCTTTTCAGTGCGGTATACAGTGCACATACAAACAGGACAATGATTACCCAATGCCCAGTTTGTTATGACCCCGACAGGGTTTCTGTGATTGACTACAGCTAGCTGTTTGTGTAGTGTGTGTATCCGTGGCGCTCATTCACAGTGAGACGGATGTCGAGGCACAAAGGTTGGGACTCTGAAGGGTAGGAGGCACACTCAAACACAAACCATTGATCTCTTTGGCAGAGGCTAGGTTGTCCCTGTTGATGAGGTCATCCTGCCCCCACTTCTCTTTATCATCTTTCTCTCTCGTCATCTGTCTCTCTCATCTCTCCCTCTCTTACTCATCACGCTCTCGTCTCTCTTTCTCTTATCTACTTCTCTATATATTTTTTTACTTTCCTCCCCTTACGTTTGGTCTTTCTCTCTCGCATTTCTCTGTCGCAGGCTGTGTTGAATCTTACAGGCGTTATACTAGCAGGGCCTGCTTTCTGTAGCCACCTTTCTTACTATTGCGCTAAATTCCACATCCAACTGGCCGCACACAGGCTATTTGCATCTAGAAAGCACACGCAAAGGCGGGTCGACAAGAAATTGGATAAGGGGTCCTTATGATTTGAAACGCTCAGCAGGAGTATTTCGTCAGGGCTATGTGGATAAATCGCCGAAATATCTTCAGTAGTTATTTTATGCATGTAAGATATTCTTCAGCTGGGCTCACTGACCACTCTATCACACTAGGCCTGGGTGCCACTCAGTAAATTATGACATCATCATTCACTGCCCTCTCATCAATAGAATCAAATAACATCTACTACCAACCAATCATAATTCGCTCTTCTCTCATCAATTCGCTCTTCTCTCATCAAACATACTCAAAACTGGTTTCCATCAGGGCTTTTCCGTCCTTCAATGATCTCTGTACTACATTTTGTTAGCCTTTTTTGATAAAGGGTGTATATGTGTAGGGTAGACGGGAAGAATCAGGGGGATGTGTGTGTCGTGGGAGGCTTTATTATCAATAGCTTTTATAGCACCTGATACCTGATCGCTGGTGTCAGACTGGCTGATTACGTTTTTCGCAGCTCTCAATCTAAACATGTTTTTTCCAGCATTCTAGACCAAAGCAGGCCATGTACCGTAGTCATCAGAAACGTTAAAGTCTTAATGTTGGACTGAAGATCAGATGGAATTCATTGCTGCCACTTGGCAAACATTGATAACTTGGGTATAAGGATACAATTTATGGAGAGAGTTGTGACTGCTGCATGCATTGCCCATGAGAGGTGGCAGATATTGCTGTCTCAGATGTTAG
>OLKM01002431.1:32500-52500 GCA_900291075.1 Melanogrammus aeglefinus
GGTGATCTCCGTATATAAATAAATAAATACATAAATAAGTAGGTATGTAGCCTATATACCTATATGTATTCCTCGAAGCAACGAAAGTGGTCTATTGTATTCAAGAAGTGCCGGCGAGAATAGGGATATAGTGCCATACCGTCAATATGAATTTCATTCATTTCCCAGAGGATGGTCAATGGTCAGATACAGATCTTGTTATAACAATAATTTATATCAATGTTACAAAAAAGGATGTAATGATAACACCAAGAAAATAAAGGCTACATGGTTATAATAATTTAAATATAATTAATTTATAAAGCGTATAACAAGACAACGAGACGATCTTGTTGTGGGCCAGGAGAGGCTGCATTTTAACCGAATTCGGGCCATAACCTTATTTTTTTTGTGTTTTTTTAATCGCTGTCTGGTGTCAAGTTACGTCACTCTGAGAGATGCGCATGGACAGATTTTGTAGTGATACAGCCTAGGCCTATAACCTATTAGTGAAAGCAAAACACCAAGCCCATTGATTTAATGAGGCAGGGTTATTTGAAACAATTAATTAAGTTATCATGTGTGAGAGGTCATTCCTCCTCCTGAGTGTGCTTCCTATTCATGTCTAGTGTACGTACCCCTACTGTCCACAAGCACATCCCCCCCCTGCCCCCCTCCCCTCCCCATATGGATTTGGAGAATTGTTACCACGTCCCAGTGATGGTGGTGTCATATATATGAAAGAGGGCATTCAAATATGTTTACTACAATGATCAATTAGGAGGCCGAAGCCCTAAAGGAAGTGATGCAATAGGTGACTGAGGCGAGGGCATCAACAAGTAAGCTATAGACCTGGGATCTCTTTAGAGCAGGGGTCTCAAACTCGCGGCCCGGGGGCCAATTGAGGCCCGCTGGATGATATTTTGTGGCCCGCTACTTGACATCAAAGTTTAGTGTTAGTGTGTTGTTGTCAACACACATTTTTGCTGAGTGGCTTGCAATGCTTTTTTATCTGTTGTGATAAGTTATCAATGTCGTGTGAAGGTCATTCCTCCTCCTGAGTGTGCTTCCTATTCATGTCTAGTGTACGTACCCCTACTGTCCACAAGCACATCCCCCCCCTGCCCCCCTCCCCTCCCCATATGGATTTGGAGAATTGTTACCACGTCCCAGTGATGGTGGTGTCATATATATGAAAGAGGGCATTCAAATATGTTTACTACAATGATCATTAGGAGGCCGAAGACCTAAGAGTGATGCACAGCCTGACCCAGACTCTACTCAGCGGCCACCAGGTAAGTTGAAGATTGAATCCTCTTTAGAGGGTCTCAAAGAACACACACGATTATCAACTGGGGGCTCCAGCATACAGGAAAGGCTCACACAGCATCATCAAATGCTCCATTGAAACGCACTGGCAACAAGCCTTTGCTAGAAATTAATCTAAATTAGTTGACAAGAGATAGAATCTTGTCTATTAGACCTTCAATCTGGGTGTATTTTTGGATTACTCTGTGAAAATTGTGGGTCTCTGGAAAAAGGCCAGCCCTAACCCTAACCCTAACCCAAAACCTCAGACCCCCCGAACAGTGACCTCCAACAGTAAGGTAAATGTGACTGAGACAGGTTAGTTTCTGGTCCCCATTTTTGGTGGGATGGAGGTGAAAATTTGTGCCTTAAGGTGTGTAGATACAGCTGGCCTGTGGACAAGATTTTGAAGTCTGGGGTCAAAAGGTTAAAAGGAGCCGGCACCATGCCCCTTATGAGATGACAAAAAGTTAATGTAAATTTCTCTCGTAACTTTTTGTCATTATTAAAGAGAGGCCTGATTCTCAGATATGAATGTTGGATGGCTAGGGTGTAGGTCTGGGAGGAACTTCAGGCCAAAATCTTGCAAGCGAGCTGCTGGGTGAGGTGCAATGAGATGAAGCACTTGATGAAGCACGCTGAGTAATTTCTTGTAGGGCTGGAATCCCTAAATTGATGATTGTATGCGTCCTTTGAGACCCCCGTTGATATAAAAAAAGACCCCAGGTTTATAGCTTACTTGTTACTGTCCTTAACTCAGAAGTTACCTATTGCATCACTTCCTTTAGGGCTTCGGCCTCCTAATTGATCATTGTAGTGAATGCCCTCTTTCATAGTTATGACACCACCACCACTGGGGCATGGCAACAATTCTCCATATCCATATGGGGAGGGGGGGGTGCTTGTGGACAGTAGGGGTACACTAGACATAGATAGGAAGCTTGCAATAAGCATTTCAATCACCAAAAATAGTCAATACACAATCAAGGGGAGGAATGACTTCTCTCACACATGATATCTTAATAAATTATTTCAAATAACCCTGCCTCGTTCAATCAATGAGGTTGATGTCCTGCTTTCATGAATAGGTTATAGGCTGTGTCACTACCAAATATGTCTGTGCGTATCTCTCAGAGTGACGTAACTAGCCACCAGACAGTGATTAAAAAAAATGAGTCAAGTCGATTTCAAAAGTAACTTAATTAATTACAAGTCTAAACTGTGGAAAATTTAAAGATATGGGGGGCAGACGATGGCAACCACCATAGCAACCATGACAGTCACGTGACGTGGACGCAGGCCCATTGAAAAGAATAGGCCAAAAAAACGTATACGTGTCATATGTTTAGAGGCGTTATTGTAATGTATTTTCCGCTGTGGGCAGTTTTACTACAATCTGGTGCGAGACTGGGTTTAAAGAACCTGGTTAGTTTCAGTTTTTGAGGGGGTCTGCTCAAAAATTATGGAGCCAGTTTCCTGCCATAATTCAAACCTAAAAAAAAATAATTCAAAGGCTTGTAAGTCTGGGTTTGAAAACTCAACACCTTGTAAAAAAAGGTTTTGCAAAACTGAAAAAAGAGATTATAACCTGAAAAAAATTCAAACAAAAATTTAAACATCTGTAAACATGATTTTGTGTTCTATTTTATCTTATTCATCATTTTCACCAACACATTTTCAAAGTATTTTTTTTTCACAAACATATTTTCAAAGTTCAAAAAATTTCACCAGCGCATTTGCAGAGTTTCAAATCTGGCACTGTTCTAACAGTGTATTTCATTGTTTCCCGGTTTTGAAACCTTGTAAATGGGATTCTGCAAACAGGTGTTCATACATTGAGAAATAAGATTTGAAAGGTTGACTATTTATTTTTTAAACCTTGTAAAGGTGTACGTTTACGCAATTGCAATGTATTTTTTCAGAACTGACTTTTCAGCACTGACTTTTCAGAGATTTGACCACACAGGCGTAAGCTTTGAGTCACGTGAATATTGGCGGTGTTGTGTCGCGCATTCGTTTTGAAACTCCTGACGGTAAAAGTCTAAAGAAAAAAAAAAACGTTCCTGGGGGCGGGACCATTTAGCTAAACCTATCGGTTGCTCTCGGCTGACGTACATTCCAATCACATGTGCCGTTCACCGGGCTGTGCGTGATTGACAGTGCTTTGCCATGACAAGAATAACAAGCGGTTGATTTTGATTTCCATTTTCTGGAACCATGGCTGGGAGGCCTTCAACCGCGAAGGCCGCTTGTTATTCTGGTCATCGGCAGAGCACTGTCAATCACGCACAGCCCGGTGAACGGCACATGTGATTTTATGCTGGCAATGCAACATGTTTAGAATTTATTGCAGTTATCAAGCAAACCTTTTTACTATTGCAGGATCAGAGATCAGGGCACATGGTTAGAATAAATCATAATGGCTTAAAAACTGTTACCTCTAGCGCATTTCCATCCTGTCGATTGTTGGTTACACACAAGTGGCTTCCGGCCATTCGTCACCGTTTTTTGAAGCTGACTGATGAACCCAGGTCTTTCCAGAAACCGCCCACTACTACTATTGTAGCTCCGCCATCTTCCTGTGATCCCCACACCTACTGTTCCATAACGCGTGGCGCTCAGTGATTCCATTCACCATCAACTGCAAGGAAAACAAAAAAAGCTGTGCACCAAGTTACTATTTATCTGATGTCAATAATCTCAATCATTCTTCATGTGCTTCACAGGTACACAAAAGGGGAGCTGGATATTGCTTACATCACGTCACGAATTATAGGTAAATACATATTCAGGAAACAAGCAATAACTTGCATATTTATTATGAAACCATAACGATAAAGTTCTGTCTTGTTGTGGTTTGAGGTGTTAATTTAAATTGATTGGCGCCTCTATTATATTATTTATGGTAGTCATTTACGTGTTATGGCCATTTCACACACTATAGGCGACATTCCGCTCGGGATGTTGCGCTCTCCGTGTGACAGGGGGAGGAGCACTTTGCGAGGAAACGCCAGGCAGTTACCCCTTGTAACCATGGAAAAAGTTTCCTTTCGGTAGTGTGTCTAAGCATCGCAAAAGCGCATGCGTTCGACGAGCACGAAGCAACAGTTTCACGGGAGTGAGCCCGCTTGTTGTGCCGCTTGACAGAACGCTGCGCATCCTCTCTGCCCTCTCGCCTCTCCATTGAGAATGCATTAGCAGGCGCGACAAATGCCTCCCGCGTGAAATGGCCATTACTCGGGAGAGATTGCAGTGTTTAGGAGGTACAATGCGTGTGTCGTGGGTTTCCTGCCGATGTGGCGATGCTTGATTGTCATGCTGTGGAGAGCCTGAAATAAATATACTAAATAAGTTGACTAAAAAAATTATTGCAGTTGAACATGGTAGCAGAATATGGCTTCATCTAAAAAACAACATGTGCCACAGGTTTCGACATAGGGAAGTCCTACGAGAATTGGAAAAATGAAGTGGAAATGTGGAAACGTGTGACGGGATTGGACGAGATAAAACAACAGTTAGCAGTTGCTCTATCACTGAAAGGTAGAGCTTGGGATATCGCACATTGATTCAGGACAAAGTTTTATGAGAGAGGAAAGGGACGTTTGATCGGATATCACGGAGAGACCACTTCCGGATGGGGGAATATGTTGTTGACTTTGAACAGAAATACAAGTAGCCAAGCTCGAGGACCACTAACATGCACTTACCCACTTCATAAATTCGGAAGACGGACAAAGAAGTGGTATTTGTCAGAGCACATACCATTGGGTAATAGATTGTCCACACAAGAAAGAGTGTTAAGATGAAGTGAAAATCTGTGATCATGGTTGAAGCTCTAGGTTTGGCTGTAATTGACACAGCTTGCACAAGGACAGTCTGTGGTGAAAAGTGGCTGGATAACTTTGTGCAGGGACTGGATGAGAGCGAAATACAGAAAATGATAAACATGGACAGCAAAAAGCCTTTCAAGTTTGGTGATTGAAAAGTTGTACACTTCAAAAAAAAAGGTCATGATTCCAGCCAAGGTAGGTAAAAAAATGTTGGATTGAAACAGAAGAAGTGCCATGTGAAATCCCTTTACTACTAAGTAAAGCTCCGCTAAAGAGAGCAGGAGTTATTTCAGACTTGGAGAACGAAACAGCAACCATTTTGAAACAACGGTTAGCTCTATAGGTTACATCCTCAGGAAATAACTGTATAAACATATCAGATAAGGACTCCCCAAGTAGTACATGTTAGAAAATACTGCTAGCTATTACAGAAGATATGACTGAGAAACAAAAGCACAAAGCTTTACTGAAACTTCACAAGCAGTTTGGCCATGCGTCAGACTGAAGAAACTGCTGATGAATTCTGGAAATGCTGATGATGAGAACACTATTATTCTGGAAGAGATAGTGAGCAAATGTGAGATATGTCTCAAGCACAGCAAGCCTAAGCCTATGGGTGCTGTTGGTCTGCCCATGGCTTCTCGATACAACGAGACTGTAGCAGTGGATTTACATGAACCAGGACCAAATGTGTGGTACCTTCACATTATTGATAATTTCACTCTCTTCTGCGCTGGTAGCATCGTCACCTCCAAGAAGCCAAGCGTGATAGTGAAACACTTCATTCATTCCTGGATTAGTGTCCACTGTCCACCGGAGCGTGATAATGGTGGGGAGTTTAATGGGGAGTTTAATAATGCGGCCTGCGATGGGGACCCAGCGGCCTGCTAAGCAGCAGAATTTACCACCAGCATAGGCCGCCCCAGGGAGTGTCGGAGGCGGTGTGACAGAAAACAGAAGCGCAGCTGTAGCGGTGGACTAGCAGCAAAGCTAAAGGCTAAACGGTTCAGATCGTCACTTCCATCCATCCTGCTCGCAAATGTACTCTCTCCAAAGAACAAGCTGGACTACCTGAAGCTGGATTTATCAGACTAAACGGGAAAATAGAGACTGCTATGTTGTCATTTTCACCGAGACATGGCTAAACTCATCAGTCCTGGACTTTGCCAATAGCCTGGAGGGGCTTACTAAACTCAGAGCAGACAGAAGCTGCGCTCTCACCAGTAAATCCCGAGGAGGGGGCGTGTGTATGTCTACACGAAAAACAGCTGGTATACCAACGCTACTATGATTATAAGTCACTGCTCCACGGACATTGAGTTTATGATTATTATATGCAGACCATTCTACCTCCCCCGGGAATTCTCAACATTTATCATCACAGCAGTCTACATCCCTCCAAGTGCAAATACCAAGGAAGCCCTGTGTATCAGGCCAACATGGAGACCTTCCTCCCAAATTTTTACCAGTGTGTGGACTTTGATACCAGGGAGGAGAACACATTGGACCTAAAATATGAAGCAACATCAAAAATACATTCAGAGAAGCCCCCCGCCCCTACCTTGGCTTCTCAGACCACCTCTCCAATGCACAAGCCATGCTCATCAGAGGTAAGCCCACACTGAAACAAGTGAAAGTGTGGCCTGAAGGAGCTATGTTGGCGCTGCAGGATTGCTTTGAGAGTACCGACTAGGGATGGGGATCGTTAATATTTATTGATATCGATACCATTTTCGATGCTCCGTAACGATCTGAATCTATATCGATACCACTATCAATACTTTTATATTATTTGGTGGAAATACAACGCGTTTTTAGTGATTAGGAAAATATTTAAGAAATGAATAATTTTATTTTAAATTAAATATGTAATTCTTAATAAATATTGGCATCAGTAGTTTTAATTATATATTCTAAAATAATTTCAGCACTAAACAACTTTATTAGTAATACAGAAACACAAGTAATACAGTATTACTCATATCTCACCAAAAACTCGATTTCCCATTTCTGTATGTTACATTTGAATGCATCACGATAACCTAATAGTCGTTTTACTGAGCCAACCTGAACACACGCAGCACGTCTGAAACGTTATGTACTTTTTAAGATAACAAGCTTGTATGCTGCGAATTACAATATTGATTTCACAATTGGATTACTATTTTTAACGGACTAGCGTCAAGGTCTGTGGGTGCGTTTACCGCTCGTACTTTAAGTGGATGATGAAGACGGGCCCATCTGTGGTGTGGCAGGAGGAGGCAATATCATCCCACTGCACAAATGGGTGTTCCCACTACACAAATGGGTGTTCTCGTGTGGTGGGGTTTCTCGTTTACGCAGACTGGAACGCCCTCTTCTTCTTCGTCGCCTTTCTTGCTGAACTGTATTAAAATGTCAAAGTATACTACTCCGACTCCTTAATCCATTATCTGACTCCGTTACTACGGACACCCCTTGAGCATTCAAAGTTCTCCTTTGGAATGTCGGATACACAATGCAATTCGCCGCTCGAATTGAGTTATAAAGGGCCTTATGAAATGCAACATGCCAGAGGTGCCAAAATACTATGTTTGGTACTGCCATTTTCTTTTTTGTCATTGCTCATGTGTGCAATAAAAATTACATTTTGTGAGAAAAAATCGTGGCGGAGATCGTGATATCAATTCTAAGCTAAAGAATTGTAATTCCTGTTCTTCCCGAAACGTGCAGGCCAACTACAAACCATGTAAATAGTGTTGTAAATAAACTTCCAAAGCTTTTCAAATGTTATTTGGTGTTTTTTTGGTCTTTAATGTGCAAAGTAAACAATGTACAAAGTAAATAAGGAGGACCAATCATAGCGATTACCATCTCCGTTGCGTCAACGGATAGTTAAAAAATATTGGATGCACACATAAGCTACGGAGAGGGTCTCCGATAGGCTCTGCGATAACGGAGAGGGCTATCTGTGTCTATGTACAGCACTTTACGGAGGACTATAAACTGACCTAACTTTCACCATCAACACCGGCCCCCTTCTTCTTCGCACGGTTGTAAACATCCGTAACATTCGCTAGTTCGATTTTCTAAGACAGAAGTTTCAAAATAAGATCTAGTAGTAATTATGGCTAGCATAGAACTAACATTAGCCAAGGGAGGCTCCATGATTGCTAAATCTAATGAGAGAGGTAAAATTGCCATTAAGGAAGGAAAGCATAGTATGCCTTGTGACTATGCTTCGCAGTATGCCTTGTGAAACCCAGTAGGCCTTCTGGAAACAACTTGTGATTGGTAGATGAAACGCTACCAGGAAAGTGAAACGGGAATCTGTGCTCATATTACGGAAATCGGCGTGTTTCCATGATGATCCCACAGATTTTGAGTTAAGCGTCCGAAGCATGTCACGGATTTCTGTGGGACCAGGCTCGTCTTTTTACAATTTATTTGTTACCAGCATTCGTAGTGTTGATCAGCAGAGAAATAGTCCGCCAAAGACTTTGACGTCGCTTAGCACCCGAAGACGCTGGGGTTGAAAAGTTACCGGACTACTTGAGGAGTGACACCAAAGATGTCATTATAGGCAAAAAGTCCTTTGTTTTCCTTGACAGCGGTCAATTATACTTAGCAATGGTGAATTATCAAATATATTTCACCGCCAGAAGTTGTGAAGAGCCCATGCAAGTGAATGGAGCGTTCATCGACATTGAGAAAACACGTGTAATAATCCATAATAATTGAACTCGATTTTTTTTTGTACAAGTGGTGGGTACAAAATGAATCTTGATGAAATCTGGTGGAGACGCGTCCCCAGCGTCCCCGGCGTAATCAACGTTTATAGGTTCAGCCATCCTCGTGAGCAAAGTTAACTGCCAGACTTTGCTTACAATTCCATTCAGAAACATTGGTGCAGTAGACACGCTGCAGTAATTGGATTAATTTGATTTAAACGCTGTGACGCGACTTGAGGGACACAACATTACGTTGGACCTAAATAAAATAATTTAAAAAAAGAACGACGGGACTCGATAATGGAACCGGATCCTTGATAGAACCGGGTTTCGATCCCCATCCCTTGTACTGAATGGGACATGTTTAAAGACACAACTGCCAGTGAACATATAGACGTAGAGGAGGATGCTTCAACCATCCTGAAGTGCGCAGAGGATGTCGCTGCTACCAAGACTAGAGGCAATTACAAAACTACGGCCAATGTAAAACCAAGGAGGTACGAGCAGCGCTGAGGGACCGTGATGTCGCCTTTAGATCTGGCGACGTTGGGAATCTCAGAGAAGCAAGAGCCAACCTGAACCGCACCGTCAAGGCAGCAAAGTGCACCCAAGGTTAGCAGATCCTTTTTTCCAGGAACCGGGTAACACGCAGATGTTTATGGCAGGGCATCCAGTCTATCATGGTAACAAGACTGCCCCCTCCCCCTGTCAGGACAACATCAGCTTCCTCAATGAACTGAACCAATTCTTCGGACGGCTTGAGGAATTAAACACCACCCCCGCAAGGAAAGCTATCCCTCACCCCGACGAGCAGGCACCCAGACTTGAAGCAGTGGATGTGCGGAGGACCCTAAGAGAAGTCAACGCACGGAAGGCAGCTGGCCCCGATAACATTCCAAGAGGGGAATGTTATCAGGGAATGTGCAGTCCAGCTGGCCTGCGTACTCCCCAACATCTTCAACATCTCATTGAATCAGGCTGTTGTCCCATCATGCTTCAAGGCTGCCAGCATCATATCAGTGCCATAGAAATCCAACATCATCTGACTGACCTCTGTCCCGTAGCACTGACTTCTATCATAATGAAGTGCTTCGAGAGGGTGATGACGAACCATATTACCTCCAAACTCCCACCTTCACTAGACCCATTCCAGTTAGCGTACCAGCCGAACTGCTCCACAGAGGATGCCATCTCCTTGTCCTTCCACCTGCGCTTGGAACACCTGGAGGATAAAAACACGTGCGGATGCTGTTTCTGGACTTGAGCTCAGCGTTCAACATGATCATCCCTCAGTGTCTGGTGTGCTCCAGCGCAATAACAGCTCCAGCGTCATCTCTCCTGTATGTACAAGTGAACAATAACAGCTCCAGCGTCATCTCTCTGATCACCGGTTCCCCCCAGGGCTGTGTTCTCAGCCCCCTGCTGATGACCCAAGACTGTCATCCCAAATTCGGCACCAACCACTTTTTGAAGTTTGCGGACAACACAACTGTCTGTGGGCTTCATCTAGGACAACAACAATCTGGCCTACAGGTACAAGGTGAAACACATGGTGGACTAGTGTAAAGTCAATAACCTGATCCTCAATGTTGACAAGACAAGGGAGATCATTGTTGACTTCAGGAAATCTCGGCCCAGTCATACTCCTAATCAATGAGTGCAGTGGAGGTCATCAGTAGCACCAAGTTCCTGGGGGTGCAAATCACAGACAAAGAAGCGCCTGCACTTCCTGCACCTGATGAGGAGATTCTCCATCTCCCCTCCCATCTTGATCACCTTCTACAGAGGCGCCATCAAGAGTCTGCTGACCAGCTGCATCTCCGTCTGGTTTGAGGCCTGCAAGGCCTCGGACTGGAAGTCTGCATAGAGTGATGAGGACAGTGGAGAAAATCATCGGGTACCCACTCCCCTCCATCCAGGACATTGGGCAAAAGCGCTGCCTGACCAGAGCCCAACACTGGACTATAAAATGCCGCTACCTCTGAGTGCAATATCACTATGTCCACTGATGGTGTGTTTATTGAATTACAATAAAGAAAGTCTAAGTCAAACTGTATTGGAAGGCCCTACTATCAGTGCATAGGTGGGACAACGTATAACAGCATTACAGCATTTGGGTGACCATCATCAGGATGATCAACAGCCACTTCACATAAGAGTGTGAGGCTCCATAGCAGAAGAAACAGGAAAAATAATGAAAGAGACACTGGTGTTTCTCATACAGCTAAAGTAAAGGGGCGAGCTGAAAAGGCTAAAGCAAAAAATAAGCACTGGTTCAATCTACAATACTCAGATCCGTTGAGATCGCAGGTACCATGAGGTCAGCTGATCCTACTCAGGTGGAGGATCTTCAGGTTGAGCCTCTGGACAATGTTGAAGTATGCTCTGACGTGCTAAAATGATGTGCCACAGAAGATGTCTCATTTGGGCCACAATATCACAACTGGATTCTGTTGTTTTCTACTGGCTTGATGAACACTGTAGTGTAACTGGTATCCTTACTTGTCATGTGGATGACTTCTTGGGTGGCTCACATTGTTGCCACTACAGACATTCCCCACATCAAATCTACTTTTCAAGTGGGACGCATGACTTGCCACTGTTGAAGGAGGTGTGGAGATGCAACAAGGCATAAACATAAATAATCTTCAGCCCGTTCTCAAGGACTCAAGAGCTTTTGAGTGTGATTCTCCTCTCACAGAGTGCGACACTGACAAGCTGAGATCAAAGATAGATCAGCTGCTATAGGTGGATATGATGTTTGATACTTGCATTCTTGCATCCACCCTAAAACATGGTACTGTGCTAACTATGGATGAAGCAAATAAAGTTGTAAAGAAACTAAAGACAGAACATGTCACCCAGAAATTTGGGAACACAAGGAGGACATATCATTGTATTGATGGGCAAGGAAGGGATATTCTCACCTGTCTGCTGGCAATCAAAGAGGATCAGGAGAGTGGTTCGGAGTACACTGACAGGAGAAACACTTGCTCTTGCTGATGGGAATGACCATGCCATATTTCTGTCTTCCCTCTACTCTGAACTCACCACAGGAAATGTCACACAGGGCATCTTGCTGGTGATGTTTCACAGACAACTACTCTCTTGTGGATGCCAACTAGTCCACCAAGTGTGTGACAGAGAAAGTACTAGGGCTGAAACTAAGAATTATTTTAATAGTCAATTCATCGAACAATATTTATTTTCGATTAATCTATTATTATTTATTCTAGAAAATGTCATCTATAATAGCAAATACCTTCACAGGTTACAAGAGTCCAAAGTGATGTGCTATATACTGTATGCTTGCTTTATCCGACAAGCAGCCAAGAAAACTAAAGATTGTTGAATCAACTCTTTCTGAGGCAATAAGCAGCAAATGTTATCATGCTTTATGAAAACTTAATGTAAATCATTCATTCATTTCACATATGTTTCTCACAGCTAGATTACAGAATTGATGCGGGAACTGTTATATATATAATCAATAAGTACAATACAAGAGGGGCATGTTGGATGATAACGGCTCCAATTATATTCTGACGAATGGTACACATACATTTAAGTATGTTAGGTAAACTCCTCTTTAAGCAGGGAAACTGAGCAGTCGAGATAGCTGCCACGATTCAAGGAAAAACAAAGAGCAAGTGCTAGGGTTGTGGTAATCAATGTTAAAACCCACATGTATTTTACAAAGAATTTTACAGTGTTTAACAACTTTAAACATCATAGTAAAAAATTATCAAAAGTTTAAAGATTTTGGTGTTTTCTTGCGCTTTGAAAATAAACACAAATGATCAAATTATTTTGTCTATGTTTTAAAGGGTGTGATGTAATTCATGATTTAACTATTTCCGATAATACATTTTCTACATATCTTGTTCTGCTTTAGTGATGACCTACCCTGCCGAGTCGGCACAAATTGGCTATCAGAACCACGTGGAAGACATCCGCTCCTTCTTAGACAGTCGCCATGCCGACCACTACACCGTCTTCAACCTATCACAGCGTAACTACCGTGGAGCCAAGTTCTCCAACCGGGTGAGTGAGATGGTGCCGGGCCAAGGTACGGAGCTATACTGGGTCTCCTTAGCTGAGAAATTTCTGGACTTTCTTGACGCAAGCGTGCAGCAGATTCTTCTGAATAGTCAGAACGTTGAAATGGATAGTGGGACTATTTCTTGTATTCCGATTTTTTGTATCCGATATCTATATATACTCTGTAATGTGTGTAAAAACAACAAAGGTTAATCTGAAACAATGGATCAGTGTTAAACAACGCCACATGTATGCATCACCGTGTTTCCTTCATGAACCACACAATGCACGATGCACTATCATTTGACCTCCTCTGCCGCTCATCAAACCACTGCTGCCTCACAAGGCTGGACAGCAGCTGTCACTCTGACGGTCGGTCATGTGTGAGGAGCGCAGTAGAAAATCTGTCGCCCTGTGGGGTGTCAAGAGTTCCTATCAACCATTGCGTTGAAGCTTCATGATGAAGTACAGCATTAGGGTCAGGACAACAGGTAGTTATCTAAGATCCAGGATCTGCGTATCTCCGAACATGTGGCAGTGGGAAGGACCTACAGGCCAAGGTGGCAGCAGATATATGCCAGATGGCGTGTTCTGGTGTTTAGTGAGGTCCACACCGCCCCCCACTGTCTGAGTTAGTGTTGTGAGCTAGCGCATGAGTCATCCTGCTAACAACAGCCAACCCCCCAACCTCACCCATCCACTCCTCCCTTTCCTTCTTTTATTCCCTTCCTCTGTTTGGATCTTTCTACTTTCCTTTCTTCCTCACTTCCTTCCTTGGCGTTGTGCTCTCGCCCTCTCATTTGTTCCGTTGACTTCTCCCCTTCCCCCTCCCCTCTCTGTAACCTTTGTGTTTTGTCTAACTGCTTCTCTCTTTCTCTATTCCCTCCGCCCTCCTCCTTGCTTTTTTATTACGTTCCTCTCTCCCTCTCTCTCTCTCCCTCAGGTTTCAGAGTGCAACTGGCCTTCCAGGCAGGCACCCAGCCTACACAACCTGTTTGCTGTGTGTAAAAACATGCACAACTGGCTCAAGCAGAACCCCAAGAACGTGTGTGTCATCACCTGCTCGGTAAGAGGTGACCGCCTCCCAGCAATACTCCCTTCCCCTCCCCGCTCCACACCATACTTAAACTAATGATAATTTACGATTCACAAAATAAAAGTCCAGCTAGCCAGCTGCTTTCGACCATGTGCTTTTTGCAGCAGATTCACACGGTTGACTTAAAGAGAAACTACAAAAGACGTTCATTTTAACTGATACCTGAAATTTGTAAGTTTGCGGGTTTGTTTCCAAAATGGAAACACATGTTGGAGTTCTCCAGCTGTTCCCGTTCCCTCTGATTCAGCCTAATGCTCCTTGTTGGCTGCTTGTCTCTGGATCTACTGGGTCAACAGCCAGGCAGAAACTGAAGCAACTTGTGTGTTAGGGAAAGATGAAACGTACATGGTTATGTAAAAATACTGAGAAAAAAATGAATAGATATATATTCATATGAATATTTAATGTTTAATATATACAGTATGTCATAGTAGAAAGTAGAATAGCAGAATCTGTAAAGTATTTAAATTAAGGCCTGTAATTTTTCTGTATGCCTCTTGTATATCTACCCTGTGTGTTTTTGCCAAACGGTTGTGGTTTACCACAAAAGCATGTCCTGATGGAAGTTGTTGCAGACATTTTTCTCTCTCCCAGGAACTCTGGATACACCTTTAATCCAGTTTATTTATATGGGTGGATTTGGAGGAAAAAAAGAAAAAACATATGCCTCATTCTGTTTAGTTGCAGCAGGATAAAAGTCATTAAGAGAGACCTTTACGGACTTTGTACCCGCTTTAAACCATGAGCATAGGATTGAGGGCCTTAAAGCCCAAATCATGCTCGTATTGGGGAGGCGCATAATAATATTTGGGAATTTTTATTCCGAAATAGGTCTGAATCCTACACGAACGAAGCGAGCGAAAGATACAGCCCTGTTACATTGGAGCTCAATATACTTTGCTTTAAACAATATGAATGTATTTATTTTTGGGTTTCTCTACAAACATGAAACAAAGTGAAATTCGTGCTCTTGTGTGATTTGAGCTGTATTCTTACTAGATCTGTGACAAATGTATTTGTATATTTGTAGTGTTATGGATGAAGTGCTCCAACTCTCTCTCGCTCTCCTGGTGTGTAGGACGGCCACGCCCCCTCCGGCGTGCTGGTGGGTGCCATGTTCTGCTTCTGTCACCTCTTCGCTAACCCAGTGCCCGCCATGCAGCTCCTCAGCGCCAAGAGGCCAGGCTCTGGACTCTGGCCATCCCACCGCAGGTCAGAACCATCCCGTAACCCCCTTGCCGTCTCAGTGTTTGTGTGTGTGTGTGTGTGTGTGTGTGTGTGTGTGTGTGTGTGTGTGTGTGTGTGTGTGTGTGTGTGTGTGTGTGTGTGTGTGTGTGTGTGTGTGTGTGTGTGTGTGTGTTGTGTGGTGTGTGTGTGTGTGTGTGTGTGTGTGTGTGTGTGTGTGTGTGTGTGTGTGTGTGTGTGTGTGTGTGTGTGTGTGTGTGTGTGTGTGTGTGTGTGTGTGTGTGTGTGTGTGTGTGTGTGTGTTTTTATGTGAGGAGGGGGTAGGGTTGTATGCGTGGCTGGTGAGAGAGAGAGACATACAAGACAAGAACACATAAGAGAGTTATCATGATAGTTATCTTTCCATACTTTCTGATAGACTTGGGTAATCAATCCTTATTTTGTCTTTGTTCACATATAAAACACCATTCTATCTAAATATAGAGTTGAGAGGTAATGACACAGCCTCAAGTAATATTATATATCTCTTTCTCTCTCCTTCTCTCTCTCGCTATATGTATACATAGACATCCATAGATCTATCAATAGATCTGTTCATACAGTTATAGGCATATGTTTAGCCACCCATGCTAAAGAGGAATAAAAATAAATCTTTTGGAAATTGTTCTTAATGACCTTAATTAAACGAAGCTTTAAGGACTCCAATTTGCTTTTTGAATGAATAATGTATCGTAAATAAATAAATGTTCTCCATTAAAATACAGGGTGCATAAGAATAGACACTCCTATGTTAAATTCCTATAGAGGCAGCCAGATTTTTTATTTTTAAAGGCCAGTTATTTCATGGGTCCAGGATACTATGCATCCTGATTAAGTTCCTTTAGCCTTTGGAATTAAAATAGCCCATCATCATCACACACCCTTCACCATACCTAGAGATGGCATGGTTTTATGTCAGTTAGCTTATTAGCTGGTTTGATTTGCTTTGAGAAATCATTAGGCTAACTAAGAGCTATTAGGCTAGGTGACTTCATGCGAGTTGTATAGTATCCTGGATCCATGAATAACTAGCTTTTAAACGTATGCCTACCACTGTATTTAGATCTATAGATATGTGTTCTTGGGCCCATGACGAACACAGACATTGAAGCTACATTCCCTTTAAAAGAAAATTGTTCATTGCAATCATGTTTTTTGTTTTGAACTTTCTCTCCCCCCAATAACAATAGCACACAGGGAGGGATTTATAGTGTGTAGTGTCAGTGGTGGGTATTAACGCGTTACAAGTAACGCAAATTAGTAAAGAAAAGGTTTTATCGGGTCCTTTTCAAGTTCTTTTTTAATTCTATAATTCTACTCTTACTCAAGTAAATATTTGATTAAGAATTCTACTCTTTACTCAATAACATTTTCCATTTTGATAAACACATTATCTTCATTGTTGCGATTCCATAGCCGAGGAGATGAGTCGACTGTTAGGTTGGGACTGAAAAAATATCTGAAAAAAAAGGCTGAAAATCTGATTGGCAAATACACATTGAAGATAAATGAACGACACAAGCAATCTGGCAGTCTCTCTCTCTCTCTCTCTCTCTCTCTCTCTCTCTCTCTCTCTCTCTCTCTCTCTCTCTCTCTCTCTCTCTCTCTCTCTCTCTCTCTCTCTCTCTCTCTCTCTCTCTCTCTCTCTCTCTCTCTCTCTCTCTCTCTCTCTCTCTCTCTCTCTCTCTCTCTCTCTTTGGTGTCAATTTGTTGAAATTACATGAAGTTACTTAATGTATTGTACCTGTATGTATTGTTGTATGTATGTTTAATGAACAATACACACAATGAAGCAACTTGTGAACAAATGTTTTAAGAGTGCATCTCTTTCTCTTTCTCACTCAGACACGTTTGTATTTTTCACTGATCCAAGCACTCCAATACAAAAATGTAAAGTAACTTGTAATTTGAGTCACTTTATAATGAAGTACATTTTTACTCTACTCAAGTAGGTTTTCGTATTGGAAGTAATTGTACTTTTATTTGAGTATAGATTTTCTACCCACCACTATGTAGTGTATAGTGAACAGCTGTATGTAAGTCCTTCCGATCAACCACTCAGTCACCAGCTTACGCTCAAGCCCTGTGCAATGAGTGAGGGTTTGCTGTCACTGTCATAGCTCCAGTCCCTTAGCTGATAGATCAGATTAACATCATGTTTTGCTGTTGCTAATCAGTCCATCTGGCTAGCTAAGCCCTCTACAATATCTTCTGTCTGTATTGTGCTGTTGTTATTATGGGGCACAACAAAATACTTATTGGCGTGCTATATAGCTATATAGTATTCACAAGGGATCGAACCCAGAACCTTTCGATGGGGAGCGGAACACACTAAACATCATCCTGACAAAGGTCACATTTGAACCACAGACAATGTCGTCTTTGTCCTCCTCCCGAGTGAATACAGTTAGAGTGTAAGGATTTGGAGGACAGACTCAGAGGGCCAACATCCACATGAGTAAACTTGGCAGTACAGCTTTTGGCACCATATCAAAATAAAAGCTTCATCATGAAGACTTTCTGGACAGGACAGGGAAGAGACACAGGAAGTGGGCTGGAAGAGAAAGGAAATGACATTTAGTAGGGCTGCATAAATTGTTGCATTGCCCGGGATTTTGATTAACAATAACCTATTCGTTACAGGTTGCAACCTGTCTCTAAAAAAAAAGAAAAATATAGAAACATAAATACATTTGGTCTTGTACACACAGCGCATTAAAATCGAATTACAAATCCTATATCAATATCAATTTAATCAATAACCTGTTAATCGCAATGAATTATTGCACTCATGATATCAGTCGAAATAATCACAATGATATTTTTTTGTGCTGCCCTAATACTGATAGCATACTAGCTAGAAAATCACCATTTCCTACCGTCATGAAGCCATCTGGTCAAGTGATTTATTGTAGGGTTATTTTGAAGTAGCCAAATAATGTTGCCATTGAACCCTGACCTGAAAGGTCTAAGCAATTCTTTTTAATTTTTTTATAATTCACATATTTATTAAATTTTCACAGATGGTACTTACATGGTTACTAGGCCATAGGATACAAAAACACATAACACAAAATTCATAAATTTCATAGCTTCAATTTCATGGATTTCATGGCAGCATACACTAAATTAATTTCAATCCCTCAAAAAAAGAAAGAAAATCAATAATAATAATAAAAAAAAGAAGAAATACTCACACGCAATGAGACATCTAGAATAAACGTACTCTCAGGTGGCAGACATCTCTGAACCGCTAGAAATGTAAATATTGAAATAAATAATAAATAAATAAATTCATCAACCATTCAAAAAGTAGCTAGTGACAAAAAAAAACTATTTTTTAAATTTAAATTAAGATGTATTGTCACTCATTTAAACAAACACATAGTTAATGAGAACAAGTAAATGTCCCCCCCCATCACAGCATCAATTCTGAACTAACTTAACCACCCCTCACCCCGCCCTGGTCCGCCCCTGGGTGCAGGTACATCGGCTACGTGTGTAGCATGGTGTCGGAGAGGCCCAGTCTGCCGCACTCCAAGCCCCTGGTGATCAAGGCCCTGACAATGAGCCCCGTGCCCTGCTTCAACAAGCAGCGCAGCGGCTGCAGGCCCTTCTGCGACGTCCTCATCGGAGAGACCAGGATCTTCAGCACAGCGCAGGACTATGAGAGGATGAGGTATACACACGCAAACACACACACGCACATACACAAACACACAGAATAACAAGCACACACACACATATACGTACAAATGCACAAACATATGTACACACACAAGCATGCACACACACACAAACACAAGGATGCACAGGCACACACACACACACACACAAAGATGCACACGCACACTTATGCAAATACACACACACCCAATTAGAAACACATAAACAGAAACAAATATTTATAGGGATAACATGCTTTATATTCAGACAAAATAGACAGCACGTCGCCACATTTTGCATATTTACCCACTCCTGTATTTTCCTGTTTGACTTTCTGTTTGTCCCTCCCCCTGTGTTCCAGGGAGTACCGTGTGCAGGACGGGAAGGTGGTGTTCCCCCTGGGCGTGAGTGCCCAGGGGGACGTTGTGATCTCCCTCTACCACATGAGGTCCACCATCGGGGGCCGCCTGCAGGCCAAGGTACCAAGGCCGGCTGGGTACCAATTTGGTTCCATCACAGCTGTAGAGGCTTTGGGGGCCTATTGTATGTTAGATGATCAAGACAATGTTTTAGCATTGAAGTTCAACCTAGCGCTCGGATTCCCCACTTTGGGTGCTCCCTGCTCCGCGAAACTAATAAAATCAGATAATTTTTGTTTGACATTCTATAACCAGTCTAATCCAAACCGCCAGCTTTGAAATGCCATCAGTTGGCGGGCTACATTCTGAGGGCCAAACCTAGGTGTTGAACAGGGGGAAAAAGGCAGCAATGCCATCGCTGACTGAATGTCAGCACTATTCTCCTGCAATCTTCGTTCATATACTACCTCATGTGTACCACATACCATACAGTATTATAAGACAGAGATAAACGCTTTGAGAAAAGATCAGTAGAGAGTGAAGATAAAGAAATAATTCTGTTGGATTTGCGAATATGATGCATTTTAAGATGCTGTGACACTCAATGCAATATGATACCACCTACAGATCAATCGTACGACAACTCACAACTGATGAGTGAGGTAGAAGTGTAATGTTAAGTGTATAATAAGTCTCCTCTGTTCTCAGGTGTCCAACACCCAGATATTCCAGATGCAGTTCCACACTGGCTTCATAGAACCCGGCAGCACCATGTTGAAGTTCAACA